>OMLP01015254.1:0-37200 GCA_900302685.1 Spondyliosoma cantharus | reverse complement strand
AGTAAGGCATTCCTATACCTGCCCTCCCATGAAAGCATTGCTTTTGCTCAGAAAGTTGACATATTTCTTGTATTGTCCTCAGCTTTTTAGATGATAATACTTTTCTAATGATGTATCTTAATATTTTAAATTAAAGCAAGATAGCTGTCTTTATATAAGGAGCTGTGGTGAAGAGGAAGTCATACCCAGATTATGTACAACTAAGTGATATATGATTAGCCATTGCCAAAACAACTATGCTGGCATACAACAGACTCAAATAACTTCACAAGGTTGTCTGCTTTGTAAAAATATTATTCAGCTGCATTTTTCAGCAAAAACCTCATGCAGAAAAGTGCTCCCTAGAAAGCTTCTAATCCAGAGTTGATTCTGGGATAAATATGTACATTGCTGATTGGCTAAGCACAAGTCAGGTGCAACGTCCAGAGATGTGTCACACCACCTTTGAAGTGTTTAGATGCAATATTACACAAACATGCTGCACAGAAACTTCGCATCACTGTCCACACCTTCTTATCTGTGCTCCCTCGTTGGTACTGTATCTTAACCATGCTGTAAGACTTCAATATGTGAGCATTAACACGCTTCAAGGTCCTTGATTTCTCTACAGGAATTACTGTGCGGCAACCAGGAGGAGAAGCTGGAGATTTGTTCCCTTCAGTCTAAAGTAAATAGGATAGGCAGGGGAAGCAATCACATAACCAACGCGTGCTCTGCTATCAAGAAAACACAGGAGTCTAGATTAAGATTTGGTCTCAACCAAAATCATTGCTGTTTCATTTAATCTGCAAGCAGATAAACTCTTTAACCTTTTCCATCCCCTGGTGATGTTTTAAAGACGATAAGTTCAAGTTGAATCACGGCGTATTGAACATGTCACCACTTTGAAAAGTGGTCCTCGGAAACAATAAAATCTGCCCCCGTTAGCAAATGAGCCATGAGTATTGAAGTGGCACGGAGAAGTGTCAATGTGGCCCGAGTAAAGGCAGCGTGACACCATTCAGACAGAAGATTTACTGAATGAAAAGAGAACAGAGCCCTATAACTAATCCAGATTCACTGACCCACTGGCAGGTGGTTTAGTGTTTGATACTGACCCTCAGTAAATCTTTTCAGTCATCTTAGTGTTCACCAGCCATCAATATTTAAGTTTGATAGTTACATTTTAGTTATAAGAGGGCTTGCTTTTATTAGATAGAACATATAACGTTAAAATAAATTAGAGAGAAATAAGAGAAAGTAAAGACTACTTTATAAACAAGTGAGTTTGTCACAAGTGATCACAATCAAAGAAACACACTTTCTTTTTTCAAACTTTGATTAAAAACTGTTTCTATTTGGCTATTAGGCTTCAAACACTCCAGAGTAAAGATTGCAGCAGCAGCCATAACTGTATGATCTGTAACTTTCTTTTTTCCTCCATGCCACTTCACAGTCAGGAAAAGAAGGGGGTCAACTTCTCGTTTTTGTGCAGCCATACAGCCAGACGTTGTGGTCTAATCTACGAGCGTCAGTCTTAACCTCATTATTAATATAAAAAAGCGGGCTACTTTCCATAGCCTTTGTTGCAGTGGAATATGTTTTACAGAGATATAGGAGGGAAAGCTCCAATTTCCTGCAGGGGTCGAGTATTATGTATGAACTGCTCCTCTGGGACGCAGGGGCTCACAGTAGAGGTTGTCAACTTTTCCTCAGGCTCAGTTTGATGTGTCTCCACTTAGCTTTAATTCCCTGTAAATAACATAAAATCCATATTATGCATATTGATATTGTGCGGTGTAGGTTGATATGCCCTTAATTGTTTGTTTGTATATTTGTGTGTATTGTGTGTGAGCTCCGACTAATGGTATAGCCATTTTCAGAGACTGTCATCCACTGATTCACTTAGAAATAGAAACAAAAGCTACTTCGGTTTCCTAGAGCAGTTTTAATCTATTTGTTCAACCACAACGGGTGGAGCAAAAGAGCCACAGTTTTTCTTGCTACTCCCCAAAGAATTAAATCGAGCCATACTAGGCCAGCTGGCTGGACTTTCAGGGTTTAATCACCAAATCTAGCTTTTATAAACTACTGCAGGTGAGCTATAACTAGCCCTGTTAAGATGACTTTCCAAGAACCTGACCACAATAGTCAAACTTGACATGCCAAATGTTATTTGTATTTTTCTTTGCCATTCATGTTTGTCAGTTGGCTACTGTTACATGTGCTATATTTATAACAGTGTTACCAGATGTTCACCATAAAGCTACAGCATGGTGTGCAGATCTAAGAGTATTGTATTTCAGCCCAGACCATCACATGTTTTAAATCCAACCACAAAGCGGCCTGTCACTGTGTGTACAGAGTGTATATCTCACTATGTGGCTCTATTGTCTGTGTTACTTGTTTTGGCTCTGATTACAATGACAAAGTACTCAATATAAGTTATGTACAGTAGCAATAGCTGTCTTCTGTTTATTCCTCAGAAATTAACCTTCCTATTACTTCCTATGAGTGGGAGAGCACAAATAGCAGAATGTGATGGTAAATCTGTGGAGATCAGAGGAAAAGGTTAGCAGTGAAGTGATCAGTTTACCAGTAACTGAACAATGTATACTCAACAAGACTAAGCACAACACTTTTGTTTTTGCTTCCATTTTTTCTTACACATTTTAAAAGATTTAAATACTTCACATTTTAACTAAATGCAAAATTGCTATACTGCTTCTAGTCATATCTCTATAAACTGTCTAAAATCTTGGTGTAAAATTGAACATCATTATGCAGAGAAAGAAAGCAAGTAAGACACGTTCAGGAACTGTGAACAGTGTGCCACAAGCTTGAAGAAATCAGTCAGATGACAGGGAGGAAACGAGTCAAGGGAGGAGAAAGGCATGACCTCTCTTGGCCACACCAACTTGGCCAAAAGATTAACCAAACAGCGGCCACTGACAAACATTCAGGAAATCAGAACCACATGCTTGAAGGGAGGTGTACCGAGATGCTTATTTGTTTTTGCTAAATTAATGGGGGCTAATTGATTATGTCATTACATCAGAGGAGGGACAAGGGGAAGGGCAGGGGTAAAAAAAAAAAAAAAAATCAAGGAATGCTGCCCATCAATCCTGTTTGAATACCACAGATGCTGGGCTCAGTCTACCCAGAAGATTAAGATCTGTTCTGTTAACCAGGAGCAGACCTAGGTCGAATGCACGGCTTCACCCTGTGTGGGTTATGACATAGATGTAGCAGTATCACTTCTTTCACCTAAAATTGTAAACACATATTATTTAGGACAACACAGAGCTCAAAATGAGCACCAGGATAGACTGTTTTATTGCCATTGTTGCAATTTAGAAAATAAAGATACGCATGGTGGTGACTATTAGGAAAGACTAATTTAATACTACTTCCATAAGCGGATATACTCTGAAAAGATGCTCAAAATTGTATGAAAAAGAATAATTTTGACCAGCTTGGTGCTTAATTTACTCTGACATCAGACCTCAGGATCAATAATGTGGAGAATTTCTGCTTTAACAAAGTTAAACTGAAAGTAATGTGCCATATATCTGTCAGCCTTTTAGAAACTTAAAACAGACATAAAAACAGAAAATTTGGGACCAAGTGACGAGTAGAATTTACTACCATGAGAAGAAAACGCAGAATGATGCTACAGTTAGTGTCATATTCTATAATAGTGTCCATAAACAAGATGTATAGAAATATACAGAAACGTATAGACACAGGATGTCAAACATGATCATGGTTTACAATAATTGATGGAAAATAGTTTATGACAAGCTGCGTCTGTTCTGTATTGAGCAGTAAAAGATAAAAGAATCAATACATTCTGACATCACTAATATTGTGAAAAAACAACCTTGCATCATTTAAAATCTACAAAGCTCACAATTGAAGAAAATCTCCACGGGGTCAGTAATTCACCAATGGACTGGACAGCAGTTCTGTATCTGCTTACAATCAACACCACTTTGTGTATTTCAGAGCGTCAGAGCAAGTGCAGCTGTGGGAGAAAGGATGGTGGCTCATGTGCTGCAAAAGTGATTTAGGAGACAGCAAGGGGCTTTAGAGAAGGAAAACAAGTTCATTACACTTCTATACTTGCATATCACTCCCCAAAGACCTGTCAATGAAGACAGTGGAGAAATGAGTGGGCCTCATCCTCTCCTCAAAAACTTATTAGAAGAAGCCCCAGGGTGAACATGTCATTTACAATTCTTACCCCGAGACCCTTGACCTCGAACTCTCCGGGGTCACTGCTTCATTTCAAACAGTTTGTATCACTCTGCCGCTCACCAAGCACAAGTTTCATGCTTCCTCCCAAATTGCATAAGCCGGTTTATGTGCGTGTATCTGTGTAGGATGCAGGGGTGGTGTGATGGCAAATGATTACAAATGTCTCCGTTGTAGCATAATTGGATCAAGCTGACTCAGAGCTTATTGAACAAGATCTTGGTTGTTTCAAAGCAGATGGATTAACAATTAAATTTGTTTGGTAATTCCGTGGAATACACCTTGAACAGAAAATAAGACGCGTTAACTTGAATAAATTACAGTCTTCCCACAGGGAATATCATTAGCGGGGAAGTCCTTCTTATAGCCTCCCAAAAGACTTTGTCTTACTTTTCATCTATTAAATGGGGGGGGGCGACTCATCGCTTTCATGATGCCTCGCATGCCATACTTTGTTTTTGCATAGCAGTAATCTGTTTTACAGTAAATACTGTAGTGCAATAACCTCTTGTTTCGCAGGAGCACAAAGGTCACTCAAATAGCTTTCACAGCTATAATTGAATTTAGAATTGTTTTTATTTCAGTATGTAATTGTGAATTTAAACACTTGTTAGATATCACTTGCTGATGTTCTCTTTTTGAATTATAATCATACTGTTAAACGCAGGAAACAGTTTCTTCTAACACCAGAGCACTTGACATTTTTGGTGTTGGGAACAAATAAAATCAGCCTAGAAGAAACAATAAAAAAGAAATTAAAAGAAGAAGAAAAATTGAAGATTCTTAACGAAGATCATTTAAATGTAGGGCTTGGCTATGTTTTGATTAAACTCTTAAGATATGAGGATAGTAGTAACAGGCACCAATGATTCAAAGTGCATATAGCCAGGGTCCAGTGTTAAAGGATAAATTCACCGAAAAATGCAAATTCAGTTATTATCTACTTGCCCTTGTGCCAATTTGGAAGCCTGAAATGTGTGTGGCGAGCTTGTGCACCCACTTTAGACG
Source organism: Spondyliosoma cantharus (assembly GCA_900302685.1). NCBI lineage: Eukaryota > Metazoa > Chordata > Actinopteri > Spariformes > Sparidae > Spondyliosoma > Spondyliosoma cantharus. Next base: position 31,956 of record OMLP01015254.1, on the reverse strand, counting down.
GGGTGTGCGTTAGCTTAGCAGCTACAGTGAAGATTTCAGCTTCAGAATGGGTGTAAATAATGTCTTTTCAAATCAATTTAGGATCTCTGGGCTTCCGGAGACTTGGCGGATTATGCTGCACAAACTGTATGAAGCCATACTTGTAGTATACTAGTATAGTTGTTGCCTGCCCCTATACAAACTGTTTATTTATTAGTGGTTATTAAGTAACAAGAATGACTGAGGTTAATTGGTATGTTTAATGTGAAGACATGAATCAGAAAATGGACACAATGTGCCATAGATGGGAAGCAACAAATACTCTCAACAGAGATGATTAGAAAGATGGTTGATTGTAGCACTACTGAGTTATATCGTCGTCTGCTTCACCTTAAAAAATGAGCTGAAAAGTTCATCAATATGTTAACAATATGCTTATTATTTCCTTAATCATTACAGAAAATAATTGTCAAAGGTTTTATTGGCCTCAATTTTTTGTGAAGTCAGTATCATGGTGTGAAAATGTTGACGTTCCTGTTAAAATGCTCCCATCCTGTCAACACTGTTAAGAGTTTATTTTCCTAAAAATTAGTTATCAACTTGGCAGAGTTGATAAAATGGTTCATCTTGAAAGAGAAGTCTATTGCCAATGTTTAGGTTTAATGAGGTAAAGAGGAGTGAGCTTATTAGAAATATGTGCCTTGTCTGTAGCTGCTGTACCTGTGCACAAGCAATGCTTTTCACATTTAAATCAACTGGCAAGTCATTAAACCGGTGCAGAGCCTCCCAACTTTGACTTGGCCTGTGAATCACCAACTGCACAAAGATAAGCCCTCGCTCAATAGAGCCAAGCCTGCTGTTAGCATATTAGCTTGACAGAGGAAAATGATTTGTCAAAACCTTATTTTAAAGCGCTATGAATGTCATCCTGTGTTGCCGCTCTTAATTGAAATGTAGTTGGCCAAACAAGGAAATATATGGGCACACATGGATGGTGTCGGCAGAATGTTTTATGGTGATGGTAAACACACCTGGTTCATATTAACATCCTCCTTACTGTATACTTTACATTCCTCACATCAGTTTTAGTTTGATTTATCCAAGAGAGGTTAGCAGAAGATAAAAAATAGAGTTGAATGTTTTAGCAAATCAGAGATGTTCTGATAACTGGAGGGAGATAAATATGTAAAACATTTTTACAGATTATTTAGGTGCGAGGTCAGTTCTTAGATAACTGCAAGCACTGCAGTAATATTACGATCATGATTTACGTCCGGCCACTCATCTGCAAATGATTCAGGCTAAAGGGACCGAGCCATTTCACGTGGCTCAGATCTTCAGAGAACTTTATTCAGAGAGGCTGGTTGGAAGTTAAACAGCTGCTGTGGAAAAAAATATTTACTTTGTGCGTGCTCATATTAAGTGAACTTCTCTGTCATTCCCAATGGCTCAATTAAACAACTTCATCACCATATTTGAATGTAGAGATTTTCATTGTTTCTTTGTGGACGTTTTGGTTTGAGATCTTTAATCAACAGACACAACTCAACATCAAGTTTGCAAATGCACATACAACCCTTACTTATCATAATCTCCGTTCTTCACAGAAACTACAGGTTAAAATTAGTTTTGCCCTTCCCCCCTTTATGAACCTTGCCACAACCCCGGGCTCCTGAACCCACTTGTACATTTTAGGCCTCGATAATAAACCAACATCTGCAGAACTTACAAGTGCTTTACCAGAGTTAATTGAGTAAATTGAAGCAAGCTGCAGAGCAGTGCTGATCTATGATCCCCTGTTGAGGGCCCAGAAGGGAGACAACAGATTTACTGCAAGGACAGTGGGCGGCCTTTTGTTCAGGCCCTGGTTCATGGGAAGTTTGAGGTCAGTCGGGATTAAAATATCTTAGGGAACAAATGGAGTAATTTGAGTGCAATATAAGGAGTTCTCTGCCAGTGTGGACCAAGGATCCAGGTGTGATTTATTTGATTTTAAGCCCCAAGTCCCTTTTTCATCTTTCTTTTTCTTTTTTTTTCTTTTTTTAACCCTGTCCCTATTATTTTGGATTCATAGATAACATGAAAATTGGCCCCTTTTAACAAGTCCTTTAGTTCTGGTTGACTTAACTGAGAGAGAAAGGGAGTCATGCACATGAACACCAAATGGGAAATATCTGTTGTTTCTCTCGGAGCAATTCTGCATGGCCACATTGATGTGGTCTTTCAGTGACTATGACTTAAAACTATCCATATTAATGAAAAACACCAGATACAGATTGAGGATGCTTGCGTCACTGTTCTTTTGTTTATTGGTGAATCAAAGCTGTATTTAGCTGTATTACCTCACCTGCATTGTCATAGGAATTTAGGAAGGAGTTAGCTATACCCTGCAAAAAAAGAAAAAAACCCAAATGAACCAGGAGCTATGGTCAGAGGAAAGGAGATATGTTAAGTAAGCATGCATATCAGATTCATTTGTAAGGGGGCATAACAATTTTAGTTACCAGGGTCAAGAGTTTGATCCTCAGCCTGGTTTTCTCCCGAAGGAATGAGCCAGGTGGCGAAGGTGGTCCTTTCATACGATGATTGTGTTAAATTGAGCATTAAGGAGGACCTCTCAAGGGCCCTTGTAAAATGCCAGTGAGGAGATGTGACTGACATTGATAGCACCAGAACGACTTGGTGTGCTGATAATAAGACCCCTGTTACTCCTCCTTAATGTTTTTTTTTGTTTGTTTCTTTCTTTCTTTTACCTCATACGTTTCTACTGATGTGGGGGTTTTAATTGACCACTTTTCCAGAGAAGTTTATTGGTTGGAAATAGAACACTGAAAAGCTATTTAAAAAATCTTTACTTTTGAACCTTCATCACGTATGACATTTCAGATAATTGTAGTTGTTTGTAGTCTATGCCTTTATGCCTGGTCATTTGGAATGGCCAACAGAGTTTGCAGAGTGGGAGGCAGCCATGTGACTTGGAAGAAGACAAAGGCTAGAGGATTTAGATGTGGATTTGAGTCTTGAACAATGGAGTGATGGAGCAAATATGCCTTGATGGCTGATTTCAGTTCAGCCTGCATCTTCTTTGACGATGCAACCACCAAAGAAGACTGACTCAGCAACTCAATATGGAGAAAAAGCTCAGCAATGAAGTTGTTTTTTTTCCTCAATCTGTTTTCTGTGATCATTTGTTAACTTAAAGCACAGTATGTGCTTTCAGATGTAAATGAACTTTGCAGGCTTGGCTCTGCTTTAAACAGCATTCAGGAGCATATTTTTTTCTTTAACAGACTGAGGTCCAAAATCAGAACCACTTTTTAACTTTAAATTTAAAATCTTTTCCCCATAGTCCACAAGGAGAAGCAAATTCATGCATCACTGTTTCACTGAATGTCTCAGGGTGAAGCGCTTGAGAATTCATGTTGTCTGGTTTCAGTTATGAACAGTAGGTTTTGAGGGAAAAACAGAAAGTGTGCAAACATTCGCAGCTTGGATAGTGTTTGGCCAAATATTGTGCTGTAGATAGTGTAGTGAGTTTTAAACTGTCATGTCAGTATTTTGCTCCTGTGTGTAGTGTGTCTTACACTTACCATCATTGTCCCAAACAGCAGCTATTATACATGCTTTTGAAAGCTTTATATGCTTCTTGGAACTCTGTTCTGCTAACTTTTGCCTGCTAACACATTTTCTTCCTGAGTTTATTTCAAACAGTGACACTGCCACATACAATGTATGTGCAATGATTCCTAAACATTTTCAGGTCATATAAAGCAGACCCCCTGACAATGCCTGTCTGCTGGTTCCGCATTTTAAATCACTGTGTTAACACCAAAAATAAACTATGGAATAAGCTCATATAAATAGATATTCTGTATATACACAGAAATATGTAGCTAACCACAGCTCTGTAGCAGATATTCAAGAGCGCTGGGTAATGTTTTTAGTGATGCAAACCTGCATCTGTAACCACAGCTGTCTGTAAAAGTAACATCCTCAGTCTACTACTGTTGTTGCACACACTCACAGGGATTGCGATGTACAAATAGCCTGAGCTGGTGGGGCAAATTGCCCTATGGCATTTCCTAAGCACATTTCCCTGTGAAGCATCCTCCGATTCTTGGCTGTGTCTTCAATGTGTGTAATAAGGTCTGTTAAAAGTTCCCAGGTCCAGGTGAGCATTCACAGGTGAGGGTAGTTATAGTGTGTGAGTACCAGGGGTTCAGCCATTAAAGGCATTACTGTGGAGCATTTCATCACAGTGTTTATTCAATATATATTTGGCTGGCATGTGAAATGCCCAAATCATCTGAACCAGACATTGGCCTCTGTGGTTCTGATTAAAGGATAATGTAAAACATAAACAGCTGTTTCATTTGTAGAGAATATTTCTTATATCTCCCAGAAAGTTCAAAGAATTCCGATAAGTAATAAAGAGCCAATGGATTTATCTAATACATAATAATCAAATTACAGTTGTGAGAGAATTAACTCTAATTGCTTCTCTTCACTCCCCCTTGGACACACACACACACACACACACACACACACACACACACACACAGACAGTCCCATCTGTCTAATAAGGACATTCACAAGCAAAAATTAAAGCATATGCTATTATCACTGAGGCTGATTAAACATTTAGGCCAAATCTGGCTGCAATTCCTACTAGAATTTATAACCAGATCTTTTTCATGTTCCTTGTTGAAGCACACAAGTCTCATTATCTTGCCCAAAATACAAAGGCTGTATTCCCTCTGCCAAAAAATGTCTTCATGATTGGACGCAAAAGATAATTAGCCATGTTGTATCAATGGGCTGCCAGCCACACCATCTCTTGAAACCTTTTACGCCCAGACGTGGCCAACAATTGGCTCCATGCCTTCCCCATTCACATACAGTAGAGTCTGTGAGCAACTGCATGAGGGCTTCACAATGGGAAAGGGAGGGAGTGACATACACAGAGCAAAACAGAGAGTGAGAGAGAGAGCGCAAGGGAGGAAAGGTGGGAGGGTAAAAAGGGAGGGAGAAAGAAATAGCGGGCCAAACTCGTTTTCCGCTTGATGGGTTAGCTGCAGAGAATGCGCCTTTACTAGGTAAATGATTAAGGGGGGTGGGAGGGGGACCTGTGCTGCTCTGCTATTATGTACTTCAAAGGTCTCCAAAGGCAGGTTAAATGAAAAGCAAATGTGTTGCCCTGCTGCTCAAATACCTCAAATGTTTTAGCAGGTGCAACCAATGAAGAGGTGGGCAGTGACAGCAGTGTGCTGCACCTTGCTTGGGAAACGTGGATCCTCCCGTTTGGGGAGACAGATAGTGACTGACCAGTGAAGGGTGAGACAGGGTGAGACAGGTTCAGTGTCTGCCATGAAGGAGGTCGAGATCTGCTCAATGTTCTCATCACTCCGACCTCCATCTGACACACAGAAAAATGCAATTGGGGGAAATTGATGTAGCTGAGGTGTTATTGAGATCTCTGAATTATTCTAAATCTCCAAATTAATCTTTGAAACTGAGGCAAGAATAAATAGTTTCAATTCAGAAGTTTCCATAAACAGCTCGAGAAATTAATCTCTGCTCCTCCCTGTGTGTCCCAGGGGACCTTATTTTGGAAAACTAATAGTCAATGGCGAGGGATAAATACATTTTTGATCCCATTTAAATTGTGCCACAAATGACACATAATAGTTTTGCAATTCAAGAAAGTCAGAGTTTGTCCTAAAGATAGTAAGATACCATTTAGCTTGAGTAAAACTGCTCAGTGAACTACATCACCCTGCTCAATATACATCACCAACACCTCGGCACAGATATTAGTGTAGTGTGAAGTATTTAAAAAAATAAATAAATATGACCATGTTGACAAGTGCAGTAATGCTGTGTGAGGAGAATAAGTCAATTCTGGGAGCAAGTAACTATACAGGATAGCTTTACAAGGTTTCAGTTTTTAGTTTAAATGAGGCGTTGCTTAATGGCAGTTGGGTTAGGGTTTTTACAGTCTTTTATTTCAGTAGTTTTATGACAAAGTGAGACTTTCATGAGTTGAAAGTCTTAAACAATTTAAATTGATAAAAATCATATGTAATTCAAGGCCCAATTCAGACAGGATCAGAAAATGATTTGTCACTTTCCTTTAACTACCATACATAATTTTCTTTGGCTTCTTAGATTGCATTTATTTGTATAATAATTCGTTGTTGGTTTTGGTCTTTTCATGTGACTTGTTGACAGGAAGAAAAAATAAACAATATCAAAAATAGATATTATCACCTGCCTGTGACTTTAGATTCAATAATTCTTACAGTTGTTACGTTGACAGCACACATTGCAGTATTGATTACTAAGATTGGTTAAGACAACATTGTCATTAAGCTCAACCAGAATCAATAAAAGAGACTTCTTCTAATGTTTCAGTAACTTAAGTTTCATCATGTACCTTGATGACACTCAAAGAAATGTTACAGAGGCAAATGCACATCAAATGATCAGTAATAATAAACAACATCATACTCTACATATGTTGCTGTGATCACATATACTCATATTAAGGGCTTAATAGCACAGACATAATCAGCATGAGGTTTACATAGGTCCTGTTGTTCTGCCTTTATTGTCCTAATGGTGTAACAATGTAATCTTGATTTTTGCGTGCATGTAAATGAAGTCCCTGTTGTGGATGCTGCAAATGAATCAACTTGCTCTCGGCTCACCTGTTTTATATCAGTATTCAGCAAGGTCCATTACATAATCACAGCGCAGTGATTACAGGTCTCCTACTGGCAGAGCAATTACCCAGGCTCGGTCATTATCACCTCATAACATCATCTGCTCTCTACATATCAGCACAGACAACATAGCTGTATATTATTCAGTGTTAGGTCATAAAGCACGTCTGCTGCACTAATGCACCGTAATTTGTTCATTATAAAAAGTGTGAATGAATTAGAAGCACACTCTGATAAGCACATTTGTGATACCTGTTATTCTCAGGTGTTTGGGTGCCCAACATTTGGAAGAGATTGCGCAGAACAGATTTTTGCTGAAGGTGCACATGAAGAAGAGAGCTACAGCCGCTATAAGAAAAGTGGAATGATATGACATGTAAAGACATGTAAAGGCAGGATATGAATATTCCATCATTCGTTTAATATCTAATTTTATAAGAGATTCACTTTAGTATTTGCTTTTGATTAATAATGTAGCAAATAGAATAATGTATCAAGTTGACTTGATATAGTTATTTCATAGATCTGTATTGAAAAACAGAAAAATATTGAATTATTGCTGAGCTATTATCACTGGTGATTTTATGAATGTTGTGCACATTTGCAGTGCTGGCATGTAACAAAATACATTTACTCCAGTACTTTATTTTGGAGCAGTTTTAAGATATTTTTACATGACTTGAGTATCTACATCTTTTTAAATCTATTCCAATAAATTAAAAAAATGTATTTTTTTGACTCCATTAATTTTAATATTTAACAGCAATATCTACTAATTACTTTTCAGATGAAGATGCCTATAAATGTATGATAAGTCAACAATAATGGTCCAAAGCAGGAAGCATTCTGCATATTGATTCATTTTACTTGTGATACTGTAAGTACATTTTCTTGGTGATACTTTGATCTGAATACTTCCTCCACCACTGCACATATGCAACTGACCTGTGGCACTATGCAACAAACTACATGTAAAAGATGTTTTTTAAATAAAAAACAACTTTACGTTGAGGCCGACTCTGATAATAATCATAAACTTCTGTTAATGCATTTACCTTGTAGTGCACATTCAGTGTATCAGATGTACAATTCCCAGTCTCCTTCATATTACAAATGTATTCATCTCTAACACGTATATCACTACAGAAAAAAAAAACAAAGTTTAAAGAGAAATATAATTCGCTGGTTTCACTTTAAGCTGCTTAATAGAACAAACATCATCAGTTTCTGCACACTATATGATGAATGCAAATAATGATGAAATTCAGGGGTCTTGCTTTGCATAGTTTGCCCTGTCTCTTAGTCTGGAGCCATTTGTAAATCCATATCCAAGGAATACAGGTGTTGATTAATCCTCTCGACATTTTCCTGAGACATTCTTTCATTCGTATTGACATTCTTGCGGCTGCCTGGCGAGCGGTTGGGAAATGAAAGCGCTGCCATGGTATTTTGGAAGCCCCTCAGAAGTCAGACTTACACGGGCTAGCTGCTGTGATGGCCTACATTATAGAGTTTATGGCCTGTGGGGGTCTGCTCCCACTAGCCCGACAGGACTTCGGGAAAAAGCCTGTCCCTGACTGGCTCAGCACATGCCAGACTTCAGACGGATGCTGGAGTTCACTGCTGTTCTTGCTATATTCATGAATATAATGAACTATTTAAAAAATGATCTCACCCAGTAAAAGTACAGTAAGGATTAAATGCGTTATTGGCCTGAGCTATCATCATTAAAACAGTATTTCATATTCTTCAACATTAGAATACACTAAAAGTCAACCCTGACTTGCACCCAGCCAGCATAACCACAGCTCGCCCACTCCTTTCACCCTCGGGGCCGGACACAAATACAGTGGCTGCCCCCACCGCCTGCCCTGGTGGAAAGGGGTGGTTTTATTGTGGTTATGTTCTACAGCAGAGCAGTAATGAGTTGCTTTGCTCTGTGCTGCAGCTCTGACATGGTGTAACTGTGTTACACTGTGGTTGACTCCACACATAGCCAAGAAGAGAATTTCATGGTGGTGGTTCAGCCACAGATAAAGGCTTTCTCTTCATTAAGAAAATAAATAAACAAGGGAAGAAAATTATATGTCAACACTTTATTGACATAACACTTTCTCTCCCTCCCCCCTCGTCTCATTACGATTCCTCAGCTGTGTTGTCTCCAAAGTGTCAGATGGAGAACTGCTCGCAAACTAATTTAAAAGTTCAATCACGTACGGTAGTAGCAGTTTGTACTTTGACGAACTCCTGGCATCGCAGTTAGTGATACAAGCAGGCACGCACACACATGCACACATATTAGCACAGAACCAGCACATGGCTGAAAAAAAACTAGGTTTAAGTGTTGTTTAAACAGCCCACTGTGCGGCCAGATTGTTTTGAACATTTTGGATGCTGTTTTTTCTCTCAAAAAATAGTGTGCGGTTTAGAGTTTTATAGTTGGGGGTGGAATATTATGCAAAGAGGCATCTCTACCAAAAGGTTTTTTTTTTTAAGGGTCAGGTTGAGCACTTACTGATGGAGCAGTGAGAGGAATCTTGGCTTTCTGCACTTATCTGGTGTGTGGAGTGTGGGGTACTTTCCTCCCTCTTTCCTCCATTTCTTCTCTATCTCTGGCACCAAACTTATCAAAATAATGTGCAGTAAGATCATTTTTGGCTTGTGCCTGACAAACTGATATAAATTTCAATCTGACTCCGACAGAAGTTTTCATTTTGCCAAGAGTGCAAAAAGAGGTGTGTGTGTGCGCGTGTGTGCATGTGTGTGTGTGTGTTGTACTGTACACGTCTTGTGAACAAGTTAAAATGTGACCATAGGAAAAGAAAAGTCGTCCAGAAATTGTTTTCACCCATGATGAACAAACATTTTCATTTATGAGTCAATCAGTAAACCACAAATTCTTTCACGTCTTCCATTACATTATCTACCTTTGAGCCAAAGCACTGCCTCTGTTCTCCACTTGAGAATCACTTGAATAACTTTAGTATTATTATCCTCTGGATCATTATTATCAATATTATTATTACCACCTGTTGGGAACCTCTCCAGTTCAGCTGAGAAACTATTCTGAAAATATCCAGCAACTTGAATACAGGCCCCCCTTTTTATGTGACGCAGCCGTCTGTCAGCCGTCCACTGTGCTGCGCCGAGTCACAGATAGAGACAGCGAGGTGGCAACCCCGCTCTGGCTCAGATGCCACTCGACGGTGTGCCATCGGCACCCCAGTCCAGTTTGGCAGCGTCTGCAGGAGCAGGAATCTTGCACCCTCATTACACCTCAGCCACTCTAATTACAACCTGCTCAAGAGCTGTTATCCTACACCTCACAGTGACAATGACAGCGCCTCCTCTTAGAGGCCTGGCCGGTTCTCTGTACTGAGGTGCAACACAACACCCCTGTAAATAAATGACAGTCGTGCTGGAAAGAACATGCAGCATGTACCAATTACTAACTAAAACCTGTTATCTCTTCGAGGCAAACATTTGTCTGGATTTCTTTTTTTTTTAAATAAACACTGCTTTACTCGATGGTGATGGTGTGGATGGTTTAATGTATTCAAATAAACGATGATGAAACCTAGCAGAATTCTTTCTGGCCCTTTCGCTTGGTTTCATGGAGGAGAAATCCATTTACACAACAGGCAGTGAATTCGGCTATGAATGTGTTCCATGGTGTCCTATCACACACACATTATTGTTTGAGATCCTGTGTTATGCTGACAAATCCTCTCGTGGCAGCAATCACCTAAGCGTCTTCCATGAAAGGGATGTACATATTCCTCCACTTATTTCAGAATTTATTGTGTTCATCACTAATCCAAAGATGGGTTCCTCATGTAATACCCGCCATCTAATCATTCTTAGTACTCCAAGGTCTTGTTAGACTAGATCCTGTAGACTGTAATTGTTTTGTCAATTGATCCCATAGAAAGAGCTGCGATAGATTAGACAGCAGGAGACAGTAGAACATTATTTTGGAACATTAAAAAATCCACATCAGTACTATTATTTAGAATAGGTTATAATTCTTTCAAATTAAAATCTGCTGTAACATGAAAAATGCTACATTCAGGGAATAGAATATGAATCTATGCGAACACCTTGCTGGTTCTCTTTGAATACAGTGCGCACATTGTTTTGCCTGACTTTTGAGCTCTGTGACAGCGAGATGTGGCTGCCTACTGTATGTCCTCGCTGAATCCTAAACATATTACACAGCACAATGTTTTTATAAAAGTCCATATTAGGCCACGCAGATCTTAAAAGGTTTATGACGACCATTTAGCATCATGAGAGCGAAGCTTAACATGGCCATGTCAAGATAACATGGAAGCATCCGTGTTGTTTTCATTGGCTGTCAGCACAGATTTTACACTGGCTGCGGGGAAAAGGGGCATATGTGCTTAAGACGCTCCTGCAAGGGCTGTCACCGAAGGAGAGCAGGGACGAGGACTGGGAGGCGCAAAAATAGAACAAGAGAGACAGAGAGCTCTCCTGTCCAAAAAGATGATGAGGAAGAATAGAGCACAGTGGATAATTTGACTGGAGTAGGGGGATAATATGGAAGCAGTATTTTATTTGAAACGGCAGATCTTCTCTCATCCGAGCCCCATTCAGACATCTGTGCTGTTCTCAAAAGGAGTGCAGGGGCGAGAGCCACGCTGCAGAAACTAGGTGGAGCTATTGCTTACATGTGCGTCCACAGCTTAGGAATCAGGGCCAAGAGAGGGGAGGGGAGAAGACAATGTTTAAGAAATGAATGTGGTGTAGGGCTGGGTCACAGCCTTGAATAAGACCCCGGGGGTATAAGAAGAGGACTAGTACTGTGAACCGTGCACCTGTCACACAGGATCTAGAGGGTCTCAGACTTAAAGTGCAGCTTTAGGCCTGCTTGTTACTCCGGAGGAGGGCAAAAATATGAGAAAAATGTCTGCGCGGTTCATTCTTTATCAAATTGGTGCTCCCCTACACCCCTAAAGATGACACCCAACAGAAATTAATCTATAGGGAGATTGTGTTGCAGTAATGCTGAGTTGAAATGTGCAGACTAAATTACTCTTTGGCTCTTTTGGCTATCTCCCCCATCACCCATGCATCATAAAAGCAGGGGTTTAGTGTGAGATGAATAATCTCGCTCCAGCATGCCTCTCTTCTGCCGCTTCCCCTCACGCCATAATCGTCAGAAGGCAAGCCAGCTTAGTCAACCCTGTGCTACGGGCCAGGATAATAATTGCTGTATTAATTGGTGTTGTCCAGGCTAGACAGAATATAAGAGATCCCACTGGGGCTAATAATTAATGTTTTTTTACCCTCTCTTTCTCTCCTCCTGCTCTACCTCCACCAGCACAAGCACCCGTGTACACACACACACACACACACACACACACACACACACACACACACACACACTCCCTGCCTCCATTTGCTGTATCATTAAGAAAGCACTTCAGTACCTCCACCAATCTGAGTAGCAGGGTGATGGCGTCTCACAAGAGTATTTTTAGATAAGGCAGCGGACAACAGGACTGTCGCCTGTGTTGATTATGTTTATTTAGCCTCTTTAATCTCACGCTGCTAGAGGATATGGGTATCATGTATTCCTGGCTGTTCACAGCAGACTATGGGGATGAAGGGTCATGTTAAGGCCTGATATAAAAGCCTGGGTTAGACTACATTACACTGGTCTGATGGGAGCATGATTGCAGAAAATAATGCCATGAACTCATAATAAATGTGATACCTCAGTCAAATGAGAAAGTTGAATAATAAAGGTCTGCACAGTAAATCGTGGGGAGGTGTGCAATATATTTTACCGCTCTTTGTTCTCCTCCAGATGGCTGCTGTGCTACTGCCCCTCCTGGTGTGAACCTGCTTAAGTTCCTTGTCAAAGCCCAGTGAGTCAGTCTGTGCGAGTGATTGCCAAAGAGGAGAAAAGCACTTTATTGAAGGCACAGAGGAGCTCATGGCAGTTTTACGCATCCCTCCACCTTCAGGAAACAGATAATTACAGGCTGCATTATGTGCTGCAGTATCATGTCAGAAAGTATAGTGACTGCACAGGACTGCTGAATGCACTATTACAGCATGTGTTCCAATTGTAAAACGATGATTATACTCTCATGATCCCTTTAATGACAGATATGGGGATTTTTTTTCTTGCTCAGCTGGTATTTAGCACATATCTCAGTGTGGTGCTTTTAAACACATCTCACAATTTAAGGGGGAAGCAACACAAATTTGGATCTACTTTAGAGGAAACGGACTAATAGGAATCTCACTGGGTTATTTTCAAATCGAAGCCAAACCACACAATAACTTCCAGATCTGTCACAGCTTTAATTTAGTGACCTCCCATGGTTTACTTGTTCTTTTTCTTTCCCTTCTTTCTTTGCTCGCAGGATAAAAAAAGAAATTATTGAGGGAATAACCCTTTCTTTTTGGGCCTTGATTGAAGGTCATTCAAACGTGACTACCTGTGCTGTGGAGATTAGGCAGCTCGGTATTAACCAAGGCTTCATTTCAAGTCATTTAAGGTCATATCTGGCATGTCACAGAGACTGTCGCCTAAACATCCTCTCTGTTGTCCTCAACCAAGTCTATTTACTGTACGCCTTAATTGTAGCCTCAGTTTTAATAAGGCCCAAATGAAGGGAAAAACAACTCCTCTTTAACAACGTGCAGGGGGAATTGGCCGAGGCACATCGGCTCTGCAAACGGGAGGGGAATTAGGACCATATAGAGGCCCTACTTTGTGAACAGTCCTGACAGGGTTATTTGACCATCTGCTTTAATTACAGGTACTGACACACTCGCAAGCTATTGCCTAAGTGTCACGCTTGCAAAGGTGCAAATTAGTTTCCACTTGAGGAACCAGGGTGTGCCACAAATCAAACTAACGACATCAGTTGGCCTCAGGCATCAACCACAATCAGCTAAAGTGTCTGCGCTAATCAATTTCATTAGTGTTCTAGTCATTTAATTGTTGGAGCTAATTTGAGGATTATTTACGGATAAAATAAATAAGAAATAAATATGTTTTTCTCTGTCAAAACCTTAAAATTTGCATCCCGTCCTCTGGTGAGAATTCATGTTGCATGAGAAACACTAAGTTACATGTGTACACATGTAGACGGTAGCATAGAATGTTGCCACCATGGTTGGTTTTTCAAAGGCAAAGGTTTATGAAGCCTGCAGGGCAAATTAAACAGCTGCATTCCCGACATGCCTTGTTTTGCACCACACTGGCAGTTAACTTAGTGGGAGCTTTGCATTTGATTCCCACATTTCAGTAGGACTCCATCATTTTCCTGATTTCATTTGAACTTGGTCAGATTGTAAAGTCAGCCTGAAACTGCATTCAGTTAGACTGACAATTTTGGCCCCATAATGCACCTCTCTGCTCTGACTGCTTTCCCCCCTTCAACATCTGCAGCAGGCCAGCACCTCTGCAGAGGGCATGACACAGGGGAAACCTACAGTATTACTTTTCACTTTTCACCCGCACTCACCTCTGACTCATGGGTGTTACCGGAGTGAACTATCAACTAATCAGCTTTCTACACATATCGGCCCAATGTCGACAGTTTGCCTGTTATTCTCTGTTCCTGCAGAAAAGCGTGGACTCTGTGGGGCCTAAATCAGGCAGTCATTAGCAGAAGAACAGATTGTCTTTTCTTCCACTGCCTCTGTCCCTCAGATAAACAGGCCTGAGTGCAGACATATGATCCCTTCAACTAACACAGCCCATCCTGACCCAACTGATGGGAGGAATAGTAATCAGGCAGTCGGTCACGTGGACGACACACTATACTGCCCATAGGATGCAAACTATAATCTACTTAACAGGATGTAATGCAAACTGTAGTATTTGTTGTATAAATCCTTGAAGAATATTTAACGTCTTGGAGCTTGATTGTTAGTACTTTAAACTAGAAAAACACTGTAATAAAACGGTAAATTACACACGTGGATTAAAATAAGCACCAAATAACTGAATGCGTTCTGTATTCTCCACAGCACTTTGAAATGTGATTGTTAATCATCTGAGGTAGTCTACAGAACAAGAAATCAAAAAGGGGTGGCTCTCGTTCTTGGCAAATGCTTCCTAATAGTGTGTTTTCATCCAAGCTAAACGTCTGCCTTTGTGATCTCTTCCTGCAGGAGCCTGGTGTTCTGTCAGCCGCCCAACCCAGGCAATAACTGTCATTAATTAGTCTGATAAATTACGTCCAAAACAATGACATGTTTAAATGGTCCAATTTAGCTCAAATCCTAAATGAGATATTACATCAAAAGCCAGCCATTTCTCTCTTTTAGCCCATTTAAAGAGGCATACTGCCTTCCTGAAAGCATTTTAAAGGTTACGATTTCCTCAGATGATAAAGCAGTACCTTTTAATGAAATTCTAATTAGTAATTTCATGGACTTTGTTACCAACCATATCTGATTAGTGCACATTTTCACAGCCCACTTTAATTAAGCACACTTACAGTACAGTTTCAAACATTCGCCACTTGAAGATGGAGCTTAGCACGTCCAAAAACTTACTTTGTAAACACAAATGTTGCAATTTCCTTTTTTAATTAGATCAAATTTGAATAAATTCCTTTTTTGTGTGGGTTTGAGGAAATATTGTTTTTTTTCCACTTCTGTAGCACATGCCCTTCAACATGAAAAATGATGATAAGGTTCTCATTACCTTCGATAATTTTGGGTTATTATTTAATATGATGACAACACAATTAGTTGGCTCCAGTTTTTTCTTTATGTGTGCTTTGTGTGTTGTTGTTTTTTTAATAGAACTTTTTCTCTGAGCTTATACTGTGTTGTTTTTGTTCAGTTGTAAATGCTTTCCCAGACTTTAAATTTGTTGATTTACAGGTGTCGACTTGACAGTGAAAAAATCAACTATAAGTGGGAGGGGCTCTTACAGGTCGGTGCTTCAACATGTCTTTATTTTTGACAATTTGCACAACATGAATTATGATCACATTCCAGTTTCCAAGTAAGTTGCATGTCTCCTGTCCCATTTTTGTCAAAGCCAATTACACAGTGTGGGTGTGCTGCTGAGGCTTGGGGACTGTTGACCAGAGAGCCCCAAGACATAATCTGATTTCACTTTCATTCAAATCGTTTTCCACTTTGAGATCTAATCCTGGTTTCACAATATGAACTCTGACCTTGAATATCAACCGGACTGCAGTTGGTATTTAATGTTCATCAGAGCTCGATGTGGGAGTCTTCCCCTCACAGCGGAGTGCTTTTGACACAGCCTTCACCCAGCCGCCCCACACTGGGCCCCAGTGGACCCTCTCAGGTCCCTAACCACACAAGTGTTTCCACGGTGGCGAAACTGTTTCAGTCTGACTGACATCCCAGTGTTAGGGAACGCAGTTAGAAAAGTGCACAAAGCGTAACAGACCACCTTAGCCCTACCTCCTCGCCCCATCTCCCCTTTTAAACATGGAGTCCACCCTGTCAAGTCACATGCCAGAGCCGTAATTTAGACTAATAATTACCAGACATCACCACAATGAAACATCAGTGTCTGAACTTCTTTGGACCAAACTGAATTTTAATACATTTGGAAAAGGTTGGCCGGAGGCAGGAACCCTGCACACTGGGAAAGGCAGCGCACATGTGGAAGCACTTTGGGAAGTGATAAATGATTTGAAATCCACAGCGTCCCCGAAAATGGAAATTAGGGCGAACAGGTGTTAAATGGGAACCACTGGTGCATTTTGAACAGGGGAAAGAAAATGTCCCGGGTCTTTTGGGCCAGATGTGACAGGGCCGGGTCCGGGGATGGGGAGGGCGTTGCTGAGTGGTCATGGCCCGAGGTGTGTGATGTGTGGAGGCCCCATGTGCCTGACCTCCCCTCCGCGGAATAACGGATCGCTTGTGTCAGCTGTTCTGGGAGAAAAGGGCTGTTTCTTACCCTCCCGTTGCTACAAATACACTGCTTCTCTGGAGGGCATAAATAGAAATGTTATCAATGTAGCTTTAGCATAACTTGCCTTATAGATAACATATGTAAGGCCATTTTTAGCTGTGATCTGCTGTACATGTGAGGTACTCAAGCTAAAGAATATGATAATAGCAACATCAGCTTGCACATGCTCACCACCTCTGGCATTATTGCTAATTTGTATGGGTGCCGTCTTTAACATGGATAATTGCCATAAATTGGAGTTTATTCACAGTGGGTCAGGAAATGGCCAAGTATAACAGCCATCAAGCGAGGAAGACTAATTTTCCCTCCGCTCTGCCTTATTCTCTAACTGGGATTTTCAGGCCAAGGGAACTGGGCTGTAACCTAAATGTCCGTGATTTCATTCACATTATTCTTGGGGGCTGTTCACCTAAGGGAGCCATTTTAAATGTGATGAGTCATTTACATTGTCAGAGATAATGAATGAATAACAAAATGACCAGTGTGCTGGCGTAAGAGAAAATAGCTCAAGTTAGTAGGAAGGATACAGGATTGGGTTTCATTGTTGTGACAAAAATATTCTCTCATTTTGGACAATCTGAGCACTGACGCAGCTAACATTAAGACAGCCTCTTTATTGAACTAAACACCTACAATTTCCTCATGCACACACGCACCTACACATATATCCTCTCACTGTTTGGTACACTTTCTTGGTGAAGTTTCTTTTTCCACCCTTCCCCCTGTCAATCTGACTCTCTCTGCTGATTTCATGGAAACTCTCTCCGACTGAATTGTCCACTTGTTTTAGCTCAAAAACTCTCAGATTGTTTTCTCCCAGCTGTCAAAACAAAAGGAGTCAACATTCGGCACGTTTGCAGTCTCGGGTGATGTCGATGCTCCGCTATATATCGCCTGGACCCATGAAGATCCTCAAATGCGTCAGTCTGCAGACGGACAGCTGTTGTGACTTCGTGGCACGCTTCCCAGATGGAGTCTAATCCTATCTATACATCAGCATAAGTTAACCATTTCATTAACCCTGCTATACTAACCGCTGCGGTGGGAAGGCTGTGCGGCTGCATTGTTTTGCCATGACACCACTGTATGGGAGTTTAATTGACAATTCCATTAATAACACGGGCAAACTAATTTAGTAGAACCTGTCCTCTTTAAACCACGGGAACAAAGAGTAGGAGGGTGGAAATCAATCTCAGCTTTGTGCCTGAGCCACTGACCCGTTCATGCTTTGAAGATTGCTGCTGTAAAAAAAAAAGCATCTGAGAAGTTATTTAACTACAAACAGAGCCTACCTTCCCCATTCCAGCTGCATAATCAGGCATAATAAGTGACTGCAAAGGTCCACTTAATGTATTTCTAACACTGGAGACCTGCTAATCCTGTCAGGGGGAATGAAATGGAGGGGGGAACCGTGCAGAAGCCCAGCCATGGAGCTGAGCATTTAACTCCATAACCATGCAGGCAAATGCCTGGGCGCCTTTCACACAAAAAGAGAAAGAGAGGGAGAATAAGCCCAGCTTCATATTTCAACCCAAAGTGGGGATCCATTTTTCCGCTTTAGTGGCCATCGAGGAACAGTGGGAATAACAACAACAGCAGCGGCGGCAGTAACAGCCTGTCTCACTGGGCTGAGTCCTCATAAACCTGTGCCATTATCACTCTTTTTATGGGCCTTTAAATAGAGAGCCCTTCAGATCAGCCATGTGTGCTCGCCTAGGTGAACATCAGCCCCCCTCGCTTTTCTGCCATTTGTTACATGAATTTTAATGCTTTTTTGGATTGGTTCTTGTCGGTCTAAAATAAAGCCGCCGATACGGCTTTGGAATAATATTGTGATATTTTTAGGCTGTATTGCAAAACACAATATTCATCTCGATATTTTGAAGTCTTCTCAAAAAATCACGGCTAATGCTAAGACTGGGCAACAGATTCAAATATCACAATATTTTCGAGCAAAATCCTTGATTTCAATAATGCCACAATATTGTAGAGATGACTATTGGTACTTTCAGAAAATATTTTGATAAATAACTAATATATAGTAATGTCGATGTGGTGACTAAGTGGGTGAAAGCAATTATTGGAACAAGTAGAACGGTCTGGTAAGTTCAGAAAATGACATCATTGTACTGTAATGCAGCCTTTAAAACCAGGAAAACCACACAACACACTTAAGGCTGCCAGATTCTCACTACGCGATAATTGTGGCCAAACAAAAGTCACAAATTTACATTATTACAATATTTATAGAAATGTAATTAAAAAATGCGAACAATCAAATCTATTTTTAACTTTGTGTTTTGTCCCTTTTCAGGCAAATACATTACCCTCAAAATATGTACGGAGGTGTAGAGAGAGTCTCTACCCATAACTGTAAAAATCGTATTATCAAATGTGTATTATTAATATTATATCAATATTTAATAATTTTATATCATAATTATTGGGAATAATAAAAGGGCCTACCATCCCATATTGCAGTATCCCTAAACCTGATATATAGTGTCATGTCACAATAACCATATGTTGCCCAGCCCTATTCTAAAAATGTTTTGTGCAGACATTGTCTACAGTACCCAGCATGCATACACACAGTTGTACTGTATTTAGTCAGCCTTTTTTAAATAGCTTTATCTTCATCTTCATTTAATTTACCTTATGTAAATGTACCTTTAATGCAAGTTAAATAACTTTATGCTGTAAAATGATAGAAAGCGAAATCGGACATAACCAGACGAAAATGTTGAGCCCTCCAGCTCGGATGCCCTGTGAATAATGGAAGCATAAAAAAGGGAAGAAAACAAACAAAGAGTCCCAAATCAACAAACACACTGAGACTCATCAGATACCGTGTTTTCCCCAGCTCTGTTTGTCAAAACACCTTTTATGGTGGTCTTTGAAATTCAGGGGCCCCATTAACAGTTCAAGCATATAATCACATCTCCGTAATGAGGTATTAATTAAGCGAGGGGCATCTATTGGCCCGCTAAACAGCCTCATAAACAATTGACAGGAGATTTGTGATTTTTGACTCCCTGACACCATTAAACAAATCAATATTGGGTTTTGCAGACATGCTCTCCGGCTGGCTCTCTCTGGTCTTTGCCAATCAGCTCTGTGGAATACTAATGAGGGAATTAACTGCCTCATATTCCGCATGTGTCCCATCAAACAGATCCTTATCGAGTGAGTCTCATTTGCATGGAGGAAGACTCTGCTTTGTAGGTAAAGATTTCACAATATGTCACTCATTATGCTTGCCCACCCCACCCCAACGCAATCTCCCATCCCTCCACTTGTCTCTTATTTTCATTCAGATTCTTGAATACCCCAATGACCACCACCACACATACACACAACACACGTACAGCCACACTAGACATTCATAGGCCCTGTTTGGTCTTCTAGTCCTGCAAAGAAATGATGATGTAACATAATAAACAGAATAATGGTTTTCAAGTGGCGTGTTTATCCTCACTATTACTGCTGAGATTTTCTCCCACCACGCCCACAGTGTGCTCTTCTTTGAAATGACTGTCTGTTTGTTGTCGCCTGCCATTGCGCTCCTTTTGAGTGCAGCAGTAATCTTGTTTGATGAATATTGTGCTTAGAGTGCTTAATGATGTTTGCTGTTCAAATTGCAATGCTAAGTCATCCAAGGCTGGTTTTCCATTGAGTGTTACACAGTCTACAATAGTGTCATATACTGTGGATGGCTTTTTTCTCTGGCGTGAGGCAATCACCGGTGGTAAAATAAGAGAACTGGTCTACAAATAGTTTCAGTGAAGGAAAACGTGACATTTTGTTGACCATTGGTAGCACCATGGAGTGGTGGTGTCCCAGTTGATGGTGGTACAACAGCAAAAAGCCAAGTGTAAACCTATTGCGATGTCACCCATTGGTTTGTGGACAACAGTTTCAAATGTTTTTTTTTTGGATTTTATCACAAAAAAAAATGTGGAGTGGAGCTGGGCAGCATACGGATTAGGTCTGGCTGAGTACCCGTGGACAGGGCGTGGCAGTGACTTGTCACTCACAAGGTACCCACACCCTAAAGCATACTCTTTAATGATTAATGGGACCATAATACAGTACAATGCAATACAATACATCTTTTTTGTTAGTTTACATACAGATAAGATATATAGCTACACATGTGGCATATTCACAAAATTCAGATAAAACAGTCATGACACTGACATATGACAGATCCAGATTTTGGTTTTGCAACAGGTATAACTGATGTATCAAAAAATTCTTCAGCCTGCTGTGTTAAAAATGGAGGGACTCTGAGTTGCCTGTTGGAGGGCAGAAGTTGGTATGTGCTATTTAAAAAATGTTAATTGACAGAATGAACATCATGCTGTATTTAGTTTTGAAAGTGAAGGGTGAAGACCATTAACTCAATAGGAAACTTCTTACTGTGGTAATAAATCAAGTGAGAAGTTGGGTAAGTTTCTTACAAGCTTACATACATGAGAAGTTGGGTAAATTTCTCATAAGCTTACATATAATCGTACTTATTTTTGGAACCAATGTAATCAACCCCTCCTGGCCATTAGAAAGAATGCTGGTCGAAGGCATTTCAGCATTGGCTTCACTTTTCAAACCTTGAAGGACCGTTCATATTTTATATATTCAGTGCTACAAATGCAACAATGTGCCAACAAATTCAATGAAGAGGAAACTAGCTAGCTTTGAGGAAACACATATGGATGATTGACGCATATTTTAAGATATATTCAAAACTGGCTTTGCAAATGTTTTATGGGGAAAAATATGCACTTTTGTAAGAATACATACAATGTGTATTGGCGTATTGGTGTATTGTTTTTGGTATTGTTTATGCTGACTCACTGTCACGCAGTCTTCACTTACTGTTGCATGTGAATAGAACAGAGCCATTGTTAATGTAAGTAGTGACACCTGTTTTTTTTTTTGCAGTGTCAATTCTCAATGTCTACTCTAAATTAAAGGCCCATTGTCTTTGGTGTAGGACTGTAATGCATCTAATCCTACACTATCTTATGATGATCACTGTGACATGATCAAATGTTCAACAGAGTTGGAGCTGCACTAATTGCAGTTGCTTACAGTGTAACATTCCGTACAAAGTTTAGGTTTCAGCAGGTGAGCCCGGAAGGACAGAGCATCTAATTTAATCTATTTTGGGTGTGCTCTCCACACTGCTCACCCCAGGAAAATGAGTGACAGGGGATGGCCTGTTGTCTTTGTGCTGTGTGTGTGGCCGCGGGGCGGTGAGTTAATGCAGGAGATTGACTCTTAATTGCAGTGGGGAACGCTCATCTTTTCTCATTAATGAGACGAAGCCAGAGCCTGGAGATTTCTCATCACACAAATACTCTCCTCTGCTGGCCAGGTTAAGTGCTGTTTAGATTATTGGCTTCCTTGCATATGATTTCTCCCGAGCACTATGTCTCAGATTGTGAACACAAGCAAAAGATGAGATGGGAGTAAAGCAGGGGTTAAGGCATGTGTGTGCTTTGCCGGGGGAAGGGGGGTATCTCTGAAGTGAGGCAGTCACATGTGCGATACAAGTCCAGAAGAGGCAGGGCTCAATCCAAGGGGCTGGTGAAACCTCTTCATAGAGTCTAACGAGGCAGATGAGAAGACTATTTATGGGATCATGTTTCATTTGCATTTTGTCCAGCCTCCAGATCAAAAGACAATCATAATTTGAGGGCTGCACCAATAGAAAGTGAGTGTTTCCTGATGCATACAGATGTTGCGGGTGAGGCAGAGCAGAGGCAGTAGAGGAGAGGACTGGAGCAGGGCTGCGGGTCTGTCTGTCTGCCTGTCTGTGTGTCTGGAGGTGGGGGTTAACCTCCGCCTAAAGAACGACCACTGGCTCCCCATGATGCATAACCGTGAGGGATTAGAGAGCACAAAGCAGCAGACTGTTTGGTGGAGCACTAAAATGTGCTCCTCTGGGGCTCATTGAAAAATGATTGCCGATTAAGTGTTTGAAGTCTGCCAAAGACGAGTGTGCGTTTTTAGTGGGATGACGATGAAACTCTATCTTTCCTGCTTATGCAGGCAATTTTCCCTCTCTTTTTCCACTAACTGTACCATGATGTGTGTTCTCTTGTCGCGCCTGGAGTTGAGGTTGCCAAACTCATTTCACCTCTTGGACCCCAGCTTGACTGGAAGCCAGACAACCAAAAGTGATAAGAGTGAATTAAGCTGTTACTCTCCAGTGGGAATGTTATTATACTGCCAGAGAGAGGCATTGATTTCCTTATGAGAACAACAGGTGAGCTTGTAGAAAATAACTCTGAGCCTACCTAAATAGCAGGTAATACAGAGTCTATAAAGATACAATTATGTTTATGTAAATAAAGAGGATAAGACTCCATAACTCAATTCACACATGATAAATTGGGTCATGTTCTAATACCACATTAAGAGCACCATAATAGTAATAATTTCTAGGGGAGTCCTGTTTAAGCAACAATTGGGATTGCTAAAATGTTTTAATTCTCAAATGGTATTTTTCCAACATGATTTGCAGTTTTCTTTGGTGTTTACTTAGAGCGCAAAGCAGTGAATTGTAGCTTTAAAAAATTCAGGAATAGAATAATGAGGTATGGCTATGAGACCTCAGTGATGCCGGGGTCAGTCCAAGTCACCCTGCGGAGGCATATGGAGCTGTGCTTCCTTTGATTAATTGAACCCCGAAGAAGACTAATACTCTGAAGTGAACTGGAGGAAATAATTTGTGCAAGAGACAATGTCGAGAGTGATGACAAACATAGCTTAGTGTTTCCCCGGTTGCACCTCAATTCCCCTCGATGTCAGCTTTGAAACTGCAGCACTCCTCAATATATTATCATGTTACACTCATTTGTTTTCATTATTGCATCAAAGAGGATCTGGTCATGCAACGGCCATTTTCTGCTGTACAGAGGCCTAGAGAACAAATGTGACTCTGGAGTCACTTTGGGGTTATACAAACAACGAGGAATCTGCAGTTTAATAAAGGGTTAGACTCACATTCTTATGTTACTACCTAAAGAGAGCACCAGCCACTGGACTTAAGAGTGAAAAAAAGTCCTCAGTGTTGCCTCATTTTGAACTAATATTTTACTATCCGTATGAGGTTTAAGTTAATTCATAGCTTCATTCACCTCCTATCACAGAAATTCAACCACTCAAAATTTTACATCACAGCATCAACTAGACTTGAAAGCAGTGTTTCCCCCCACTAGTGTTGGTAAACAATGGCAGAGTTTTGTTTAAGAGCTGTAAAAGGAGCTGAGCGGGGTATGTTAAGTAGTCTCAGAGAGAAGCTGGAGGGCGAAGGGTGAAGGGAGAAGCTGGCCCCAGCGGACAGGTGGAGGTAAGCTGAGAGCCATACCACCCAAGGGGAGGATGAACTTGAGACGTGTCCCTCACCGTCCTGTGAAGATGGAGGTCAGCAGACAGCCACGCTGATCGGCTGAGATGCCCCAGTCAGCAGAAAGGACCAGACCCTTCTTCCCTCAGATGAAATGAAGCCACCGGCGGTCCAGGTCAGTCACAATTAGGACTCATAAAATATAATCAAAACCTCAAAAGCTGGGCTGCAATACTCGGGTGGTCAGCGCAGAACAGAGAACATCTTTGTCCTGCGTGAAACAGACACGCCTTGTTCCAATGACTGAGATGTATCTCCCAATCAACTCGCAAAACAACCTCCTTAAAACGTAGTGTGGACTTCTCTTCCAAAAAGCAAGAATTAATTAACTTTAGGAAGCTACGATTCTCACATTTTTTAAGTGTCATAACCCCGGCATAGGCCCGCTTCCACAATATATATATATATGCTTTTGCGCTAATCTTCCTAAGACATCAGAATATGACGATAACTGTCTGTAAGCCCAGAGGTTGTTTGTTTTCTACCAACATCTCTATCTATAGCAGATGTATTGTTTGTTTTTGAAATCTGGTAATTAAGGCAGCTGCAAATTTGTATTTCTGTTGTCTGAGTCCTCGGGCCAGGATTAACAGCATTTAGCATTGTGGAGTGTATCCCGCCCCCCATAAATAGGGTAGATAAAAAAACATGAAAAGATGAGTTTGTGTCTTGGTGATACACACGGAAATAATACTATGTGACATGTTTATGTAATTGTTTAAAAATTAGTCAGTCATTAATTGATCATTCACACATACTGCAGTGTTTGACACATTACGAAAAACAGGCTGCCTTCAACTGCTGTTCATACTAGTTAGGTACTGTACAAGTATCAGACAGTGTTACTGTTACATTACATTTGTCAGTAATGTAATAATGTAATGCATCATACAATAATGCCACTACTTACGTTAGCTAAATTCTTCAAATATTTGCAGAATGAGTGGATAGAAAACAATCATCATAGAAGTCAGAGGTCGGGGATCCTGAAGCAACACTTCTGTCTACTTTTTTGGAAAGATCTTGTGAATGAGTGACATCATTGGAGGTAATTTATCAGATTACATGCAGTTTGCTCTGGAGCAGCACAAGGCTTTACACTACTTTTTCCACATATGCAGTCGTACTCCCCAGACCTGTTGGCACACTGTAATGTGAAAAATGAGTGGAGTTACCCTTTAACTGGTAATAATGTGATGCAGAGTAACGCTAGTTATGTTAAGATATGTTAGTTAAACAAATTGCGTTACAAATTACTTTCTCCAGGCAGCATTTAAGTAACGAGTAATGTGTAATACAGTACTTTGTTTAGTAACGACCCCAAGAGTGGTAATAGATTATAGACATTCCACCTCATCCTGTAATTCTGACAGACAGTTGTTCATATAACATCTCTTGAAAAAGAAGATGGCTTGGAAATGACTAATAAGTAATATTTATGCTTCTTGCACTTCAAAGATCACAACTGACATAAATCACATATTCTTAAGTGAAACAATTACAGCTACACCTGCGTTCGGATTGTGGTTTTAACACCGAAGTGACGCATGATGCCAAAACGTATTTGGAATGGCCATTGCTTTTTGACACTCATTACCCCGGTATTACAAGAACACGTCAAGCATGAACATATTCCCCATTTCTGCAGTACAACTTGAACAAAGAGTTACATTATAGCACAGGAATCTTTAGAGGCTCACTAGGCCTTATTTGCCCTAGGCTGCACCCATGGGTGACATCTCAACTCCCTGGCTTATTACACCTGCCTGTCAAGCGTCGACTCTCAACCTCTTGCACAATAACGAACATGATTTTGTCTGTCACTGGGAATGACCCGCTGTACAGACTTGCTTACCGAGAGGAAGTTTTTTGTTCAAAACGGTGCTTTTCAATGCAGATCAAGGTGATAAGCCAGATTGAGCAGGTAATAAGTCATTTTAATTGAGTCATCATTTAACTCATTCTGACGTACTGATATCCATACTGATAATATCTGCTACAAATTACAGGCTATGAAAAGATTTACTTTACAGGTTCACTGATGTGACAGTTAAAGATTTTGCCTGGAGATTATGGAGCCTCAACTATGCCTCTGTCTCAACCTCAACTTACAGAAGGTCATAATTTACATATTTTTCAGCCAATGTTCCCTCGCTTTGAGGAGTAAGGTATGTACAGAGACACAGTAAATTAATAAACTGACACAAGAAGACACTAACATATTTGTATCTCTTTTACAAATTTTGCTCTTCTTGTTTTCCACGTTGTAAAACAGGAACTTAATCAGGACTCAGGTACACAACTAAAAAAATGGCAAAGCAACTTCTGTCTATGAGTTTTCACAGAATTCTAACCAATTCACACTTAGAGCTGCGTTTTTATACTGCATGGAAGAGACAATACTGTAAATGAAAAACACAGTTCTTATGGGTTATCCTATACATGACGGGTCACCCAAATAAACTCTATATATGGACTATTGCCAGGTAGGTTTTTACACAAGACTGCTTAATCAATTAAATTAATTTATGTTTTCAAACTCTTGCCAGTAAATGGCCATTGCATTGAGTATTTCTGTGTGGAGTTGCAAGCTTAACCAGTGTCGAGATGAATGGAAGGTTGGGAGGAAACTGGGGGCTCTCTTGTAGTCAAACCTCAGCATGCTCTAATAACTGCTCATAGTCATTTTAAATAAGCAGGGACGGACTCAATTCAACAATTAAGAGATGCAAATCCCTACAAAATTCACATGCACAGCTGTCAATCCGTAGACATTTTTGCAAGACGCTGCATACATCATCTCAGTTTAACAAATATAAAGAAGAATTTTGTCGTATTTTGCACAGTTAGGACATTAGTACTGTGAGGCTACATTGTCAATCTGCAAAGGTAGCAAGTGTGTGTCAGAGCAAAAGTTTATTTTTCCTCATACATTCCTCCACCTTAGCTCTGTCATAAGCTATTTTCTGCTCCACTGCAAATCCTAATTGATCGAGCTCAATCTTAGCTTTACATTACATGGGCAGATGACATCATTTGATACCGATATTTTGCGCCGCTCTCGCAGGCTAATGTTGTTTTGCCAGCCTTACAGCAATGCACTGTCTAGACAAAGGCATATGTACACAGAAACGGAGTGTATAAATGTTTAGACAATCATTATTTTAATTTAAAAATTTTAAGGTTGACTTAGCTTTGGTGGAAGGTGCCAGTCATTGTTGGATGGCGGCAGTGCGAGTGTTATGCTAAGGCCTCCGGTGCTTTGGTCCCTTTTCAAACTCACATGCTTCAGGAGGCTAAGTCAAGAGTGAAGAGACAATAGTGTAATTTATTAGATAGCTGAAGATCGGGCTCAGCTGTCAATCCTGGCTTGTCTCAAAGGTTATAGCATATACTCCTTCATTGTTTCAGTTATTAAGCAATGATGGAAGTAATTTTGCATGTTCTCATCTGTGTCTGTCAGTGCTGACAGTCAGCATTCTCATCTAATAATCCCGCCATTTAAATGCATGACATGTGTATAAATGGTGTGAACTGGTTTCATACACAAAATATTGCTGCCTAATAAAAACTAGGTATGTCCAAAGTTTTTCTTAAAAAGCACAGAGGTTTGGGTTTATCTGCTGGGTTTTAATAGTTAATCCTCAATAGTGGAATGTAACTAAGTACATTTGCCCAAGTAATTTACTGAAATACAAATCTGACCTGCTTGAATGTTTCCTTGTTATGACACTTTCTCGTTCTTCTCAACTACATTTCAGAGGGAAATATTGTACCTCACTACAATTATTTAACAGCTTTATTTGCTTAACAAATTAAGAATTTTGCTCACAAAACATATGAAGGTCTTACAAGATCTGATCTTTTGTTATAAATTGAACTGCCCATCAGCATATATTAATGAATTAGTTGATTAGGAGTTATTTTTTATATTTCATATATGAAAGTTATATTTCATGGTTCCAGCATCCTTTAAATTATCGTGACAATTGTATTTTTAATTGTTTTATGATTAATTTTTACAAGCCAAACAATCATTTAATCATGCAAATAATCAGGGGATTAATCCATAATAAAAACAATCATTAGTTGCAGACCTATAGAAAATAAGTCAAAATGAGCTCCACCTTAACCAACACCAGTGATATCCTGCTTTTACATTAATGCATCAGTAATACTAATATATTAATCTAATGTATAATAGTATAACAGTCACAGAAGGACTTTTATTTGTTGTGGATTATTTTTAAAGTGTTGTATTAATACTTTTACTTAAGTAACAGTACTAATGAATACTGAAACATTCCTCCACCAATGGCAATCCTACACCCAGAAGGAGAGACTTCTTAACCTTTAGAGTTCTATCCATATTTTCATTTAAGGTTAACATTTGACAGTTTTCTTCACTGTACAAACACAAGGGTTTTATTCCACCATTGTGATTCAATACAAAAGTTGTTTGACAGAAGCATTTTTCAGCAAAAGTGTCTTTGTAACACCTTAATGTGTGTTTGTTTTTGCTATGAAAACTCACATTACCAAGAGCACATTTTCTCCCTACATACCACAGTCTTTGTTTTTAACAAGACAATTAAGACGCTCTCAAACATCAGTCACTGCAAGCTTTATTGGCATTCATTTCTTCAGGGTAGTACAGCAGCCTCCCAGAGGGGCTGCTAAATCAACCTTAAGACCTAAGACTAGTGCTTTAACCCCTTGACTACCTCTCTCCAGCTCCACCCCCTCTCAAAGCTTGTCCTTTAGACATTTACTAATAAACAACAGGTCAGCACCTGCGGTGGCAGGTGATTTATTTGACCCTGAACAGCCGTGACGAGTACGCGGTGGGGAGGGCGGAGGGGTGGAGGTTAAGGAGAGGAAGATCCTCAGCAGAAAACCAGCTCCACGGCCCTGGAGGCCTGGAAGTCGACGCCCCCACTGTAAAGCACTTACGGCTCACTTCGTTCTGCTTCTCATCTGACTGTTTTCTTTATTCCCCTGTAAAAGACGGCAGAATGGTTCCCGTTTATCACCATGAGCTCATAAAAAGCCTGGAGGATAAAATAATCACTTGTACAGCGGAAGGGGGGGGGTCCCCAGTGTGTGACATCACTGAGCCTGACCGCATTGTCCGACTGCCTCCCAAGTTGCTACACCCAGTCTCCTACCTGCCAGGCCGGTCACACAGGGCCACCATGTCGTGGACCAATGATAAAGGATTAAAGCATGCTTCCCCTGCATCTGTCCAATGGATTGAGCTGATCAGACAAGGTACAGTGCAGGATGTTGTCCAAGGACCTAACTAGAACAGAATTATTGAGTAACAGGAAATTAAAAAATTCCTGCAATGCCGATCCACCACTCAAAGCAATTCTTTTGCAATCTGGCCTGCCCCCTTTCTGAACTCCAGCCATTGGGGGTTCATTTTGTTGTTGCGGCCAAAATATCTGCAAATAAAAGTAAAGAAAGAGGGAAAGCAAAGTCATTGTACCTTTGCTTTTTTTCATATTGAAGTTATTGTCATATGTATCATAACATCAGTACAATGTGTACTGGATTAACATCACCACTGACAGGATCCCACAGGAACAACACTAAACCTGAGCAGCAACAGAGCCCACAGAAGTTAATGAAAATGCAGGAAAGTTTAATGATTGCATTCGGTGTGTTTCTAGGTTGTCTGGTTCATCCATTTGGGGTGTTTACTTAGTTCCTCTTGCCAAATGCAGATAGCTCTCTAGCTGTTAATTCCCTGCATAATACATGGGATAAAGGCCTAAATGTTCCACTGGTCCAAATCTCCCCTGAATAATTATGCTGAAATTTTATTCAACATCTATGCCGCTCGGAGACTGATCCAATTCCAGGAATTACTGGAAAAAGGAACCAATATCTTACAAATCAGAACTTCATCTTACCACGTGGGAAGGAAAGGAAAGTAACCGTGTTACCAAAACCACATTGTTTCGTAACATGCACAGCTGGATGAAAATAAAATGCCTTAATTGTAACAGACATGTTTAATCAGTCATGTATTTTCTGTCTTGTTTTCACATGAACAAAATCTGACAGATGGAAAGTTATTACGCCTTGAAATGGGTTGCACTGTGTGCTTTTATGTGGGTGTTATTATGAATTATATGAACACATTACACAACCACATATAAGTTAGAGCAGTCAATGTCTGTAAAACTGTAAACAGGTGTGAATGAAAACTGAACAGAGGTATGAAACTGTGACCGCACAAGCCCCTTTAGACTCAGTAACATCGACCTTAAACCCGCATGTAAAATATTAACAATCAAAGGAAAAATTACAGGTGCATTACTTTAGATTTCAGCAGCATGTGCGAACAGTTAATGCAGCACCACTAATGTGGCCTAGCTGGCTGCTCTCATTAGCAGGGACGGCTGAGGCAGGAGAGCTGGGGCACAGGGTGATGGAGAACATCCAGGCCTATTTGTTCAAGACTTCGGCACACCTAAATGCTACACGAGGATTTGGTGAATTCACTTCCTGCTCCGACAGTGAGAGAGAGCTACTACTCCTCCAGAAGGCAGTGCAGCTGGGAACACGCACATGCTCCATCAGTCCTCTGTTACCTCATTTTAACCCCAAACAGAGCGAGGTCATAAAGTGTCAGCAAGTAGTTCATTTGTTTGAACCATCTTGGAGCACCAGATGGGTGGGGTTTACTCAACTGGAACAATCCAGACAGCGTCACAAAGTGTTTAATTCACAGTTTTTTCCTGTAATGGTCAAAACATTTTGGCATTATAATGTTAATGTTTCATCTCACTGACCTCAAAACAAGACGAATGTCATCATAAAGGTCAGAAGATGAAACATTGACACAAGAATAGTCGACAATTATGTTTGTGCTGAAGTAAATTTTTAATTTAAGAGGGAACATTACTTCTAGTACCACAACTAAGGAAGTCTTGGGAGTGTACGTGTTGTTCCCTTCTCTTTGTTAATTATATTGTTCTCTGTGGTGGACAACTTTAGATTCCTTTTACAGAATCCACTCCTGGTGAAGTTTTTTACGTCTTTGATACATTATGTACAAGTTTACACTACTTACCTTCTTGTGACAGTAAAATAAAATATAATAATGAATTGGAAACTACAAAAAAAAAGGAGAGATTCCAAGCTTAATCAGTTTTATGTCAACAATGACTTTAAATACTGAAATAATTATTCTTTTGGCCACCCGGGGGCAATTCAGCAGAGCAACATTAGCATTAATGTGGAGTTTACTCTCCTTATAGTTCTGTTTTAGTTTCTACAAACTCAGCAGCTGAATGTTTTGCTGTGTTTGTCAGCAGATACTGTACAGTCCTTTTTGCTTAGATAAGTTCCCTGCTACTTCTGAAAATTATGCGGATGAGAGCCATGAGCAGTGGTGTAGTGGAGGGTATACGCAGGTATATGGCGTATACCCACTTATTTTTCAGGCGACATTGCGTATATCCACTTCTAACGGCCGCGACTGCGGTCCGCCTCCATTCGTTTCCACTCTTGTCAATGTGTGTGTACTTCCACCGTGTGTGTCTGTGTGTAACATCAGCACAGAGACATGAACACAACAAACAGCCAGTGACGGTCCGGCAGACCATAGCGGCTGTCAGCAGTCAGGAAAGTGAACGCCCCACACACACTAATGGCTGTAAATGGAGCGGACAGTAACAGCAGTTTGTCCCACAGCACACGGAGGCTTTAACATGTAGCCGTTCTGCCAGCTACGCTCTCTCGACCAATCAGATTGCTCGAAACTACTTGGTGTAACAGACACGTTGTCATCGTAACCGGCGTTTTTTTCTCCTGGCGCATAAATGCTGGCCGCGCAATGCATTATGGGAAATGTAGGACCGGCAAAAGCG
>OMLP01015253.1:8211-61293 GCA_900302685.1 Spondyliosoma cantharus | reverse complement strand
GGGGGGGGGAGACTGTGTGTCAGATTGTAGGCCTACCTTAGTTTTTTGGGAACAGAGTAGTCTACCTCTATCACCTTTCCGTGTAATTCAACTTTACCTGTAGGGACGAAAGTTGATAGTGTAACATTAGCTGCGTGTCATTGGAAAGAGAAAAAAAAAGTAACAATGCAAGCTGGTAGGCCTTCACAAGACACACTTTGAATCACTTCTCCAAGTAGGTGCGTCCAACCCCCCCACCCCCCATTCAAACAAGCCAAAGCCAGGATACAAGAGAGAAGAAGAAGAAGAAGAAGAAGACGACGAAGAAGAAGAAGAAGAAGACGACGAAGAAGAAGAAGAAGAAAAAGTCCACAGCACGGGGCGCGTTTGTGCAACCCGGTGTAACGTTTAGATTAAAACGTGCATTATTACTGTTGTTCTTCTTCCCTCATTTTTTTTAATTTTTATTTTAATCTGAAGGGGGGGGGTCACAAATTAAGGCAATCGGCGCCAAAAAATGAAGCATGATTAGCTTTTATAGTAAAAGGGGGAAATGGGCAGCCATGCTTTCCACTCCCACAACCCTCTCTCAGTGTAATGAGGGGTGTTTTTTTTTTTTTCTTCTCTCTCTCTCCTTCCCTGCTCTCTGTAAAGAAACATCAAAAGGAAGAGATGGTTTGAAAGGAGAATGGCTTGTACTCTTTCTATCCTAGGTAGGTGTTTTCTTAAATTCTCCCGTGTTGGACCCAGCCGTGGGGGTTTTTGAAAATGTTTCAGTCAGCGCTCCTTCGGCGAGGCTTGAACACGGGCTTTTCGTTACTATTATAGAGTGGCCTGGCGCAGCACGGAATTAGCGTCTCACCTCGTCCCCCCTCAGCTACCTGTTTATTAGCTCTTTCCTCCGGACCCCCGTGACCCACCTCCAAGACACCTCGTAAAAACATAGCCAGACACCAGGGGAACATGGATCTGACAAGTTTTCCGCGCTCGCGTCGCTCTGCTCCCTTCAATAAAATCAAGATAAAAAATAAGTGAAAAATAATTATGCCTACCCGAACCATCAGACCATCCCATACATTCCAGCGGGTGATCTGCAAAGTAAAAGCGCCCTACACTATCGGAATCTCCTCCACACACACACACCAAAAATACAGGTTATAGTGCGCGTAAATCGCGTTTTGGACGGCTCGTGTTGTCTTTAGGGCGAACGGGCACTGAAGTGTGAGTGTGTGCTGTGATCGATAAATTATCCGATTTTTGTCGGAGCGTGCATTTCGCCGAGCGTTTTTCATCCAAACTACTTGATGGCACACACACACGGATGTGATCGCAAAAAAAAACAAAACACACACAAGACACTTATCCCGAAAAGCAGAGAGAATAATAATTAAAAAAAACAAAAAAAAAAACAAGCAATGATTTCAATGTGTCACATATCGGAACACGCTGAGCTATTGTGCTTTTTATTCTCTCTTTTTTTATATATATAAAAACCCCTGATCTTGCAGTTTGACCCCCGGCACTGTGGATTTTTCCCCCCTCCTGTCACCAAGCAGCATCACTTATCCGCACACAAAATAATAATAATAATCCACACTTACCAGAAAGAGTCTCTATAGCCTTTATGGCCGAGTTCTGATCGGGGAAGTCCACAAAAGCATAGCCGGATTTCAGTAGGACCTGATCGGCCACTGGCAGCTTCCTCTCCCCAAAGAGCTGCTTCAAGTCCTCGACAGTGACCGAAGGACTTAAATTCCCGACATATAGTTTGTTCATGATCTGAGAAGAAGAAGGGGGTGGAAAAAAAAAAATCTCCGAAGAAGGGCTATCAGATCTTGAGCGTGCGTGAGAGAGTGGCGATATTCAAGGAGAAAAGTAAGAAAAAAAAATTAAAAATAAAATAGAAAACAGAAAAGAAAAAGATGGGATTTAAAAAAAAAAAAAAAAAAAAAAAAAAACAGTTTGGAGGTGCATGTGGGCTCAACTCCTGATTTTTTTTTTCTCCCAAGCGTGGAAAGTGCACCAGGCTATGAAAGTGGCATGATGATCACTGGGTACATTCAGCAAAGGGATGGGCTTAAAGGAGGCAGAGGGGGTTATTTCATCAAATCATAATAAGGGCCGTGCCTTGGGTCCCTCCAGGCTTGCATGAGGGGGTGGGGAGGGTGGTGGTGGTGGTGGTGGTGGGGTGGGGAGTGAAAAAGAGCTACTGTGTGGAAAATCAAGTCGTTGTCACTGTACTTGTCGATCCAAACAGTGTCACTGATCCCCACAGTTTGCCTTTTATTTATTTATGAGTGACACTGAAATATGGATTCATGGAGCCGGTGAACGCAGGAGGGGGGTCTCAACCAAGCCAGGATAAAACCCCCTGAATATTATCCTGTTGTACAAACATATCAGTTAATATTCATGATTTAGTAGTATTTGGTTATAAAAGGTACAATTAAAGCTGTTGTTTGAAAAAAAAAAAAATCAAGACAGAAAGTGAAACCTTAAAACAGCCATTTTTGTACATTCTGTCCTTGTGTTGTGAAATAAACATTTTGCCGTTCACATGTCTGAAGGTGCAATACGGTACAAGTAGAGAACCGCTCTATCACACGTTAGCTCACATGCAATTTAACTGTGTTTTTCATGATATTATTTCAAAGTGTGTTCATATGTTTAATCTAAAATGAAGGTTTGATGCTTTTTTATCTAATTAATAACAATACTTTCACTAATGAACTCACCAACTGTTGCAGAAAATGACCGCTTAAGTTACCCAAAGCTAGCAGTTAGCATAGCATTTCACCGTTGTGTATACTAAAGATGCAAACAAAGCAGTAAACACGACACAAGCACAGCAGAAACTGACATGTTTAACTGCATATCCTTACGTGTTACAGGTTAAAATGACAACAGAAATAAACAAATGTAATAATTTCTCTTATCACCAGTTCTCGGATGGAAGTGACTGTTGTTGCGAGCGCTGCGTTACGATGATTCAACTTATATCAACACTAACTGGTGCCAACTGTAGCTGAAGCTAGCTAGTTAGCTGTGTAGCTAGCTGTCAGGACTGGGAGCTCGAGGTGGTATTTTGTGAAGAGACAAGTCAAGGCTAGCTGGTTAACATGCTAACTTCAAACGATATCTGCAACTCGTAGATGTCTTTGACATAACTCTTTTTTAAATAATCTAATTCATCTTAAATGCACGTTTGATACTTTCATATCTTATTAATAACAACATTTTCACCAATGATAGTTTGGAGACCTAATTTACCTGTTCAAGAAAATGACAGCTTGGGTGACCCAGAGCTATCAGCTAACATAAGATTACTGTTGTGTATGTATTAAAGATGCTAACAAAGCAGAATAGTACACGAAATAAGCACAGCAGAAACGTGACTGTTGCTAGCATGATGTCTAAAAGGGACAGCATATCACCAGAGTAACCACTAACTGCCTCTAACTGTAGCTGCCACAAGCTAGTTAGCTCAGTTAGCTGTGCAGCTAGCGGTCGGGACCGGTAGCTCGAGGTGGTATTTTGGGAAGACAAGTCAAGGCTAGCTGGTTAGCACGTTAACTGCAATAGATATCTCTGGAACATGATACATAGACAGGGTTGGGAGGGTTATGTTTAAAAAGTGTTCCGATACAGTTACTAATTACCTCTTTAAAAATGTAGTCAGTAACTTCCGCATTACTTGAATACCAAACATATGTGAATAAAGATAAGAGAAAGTAAACATCAATAATATGACTTATATTGAATGTGTATTCCATAAAAAAATACCTCTTTTAGTCAGTGATCTGTAATGTAATTATATCTTTTCTTTCTTTCCCTACAATGACTCACTTACCTTTTTTTGTATCCTGATTACGTAATCCAGATACACCCCAAGCAGTCAAAACTCCTTATCTGATTTTAGTTCATTCACCTTTGAATGTTCGAAACTAAAACTCTATACTCGTTGCACCTTTAAGGCCTTAGACCTGCAGCTGATGTCCCATTAACTTTACACAATGTCAATCAAGGTGATTCCGCTTTCACTTTGCATTTCAACCTTCCACCGGCAAAATATTAAACCGGGCAAATATTTATTTTGAGAAGCCGATAAGGAGAAAAGAGGGGATTCCTGACCCTAACTTCTATCCGTGTGCATGAGGGAGACGCCCTGTACTCACACTCACTCGGCCAGTCTGAGCTCATACTCCAAGCAGACATTCTATAGCTTCTCTTTTTGTATACAGGTGTGTGCATGTTCGTGTGTCAGTGCTGGGTAAGCTAGGTGGATTACACAACAATAGTTGAAATGTAAAGGGGAAAGGCCCATGGGCAGGCTGCAGCGCACATGCATGAATGTGTAAATCTTGTACCTACACTAGCTACCAAGAGGAGGAGCCTTTCCGCCTACAGCACTTGAGTGTTTCTACATGTGACTCGCCTGTGCCTTGGAACATTACTGCCACCCTACTGTAGTGGAGAGAGTGCCAGCAGCAGGAGTGACCATTCCTCTCCTTGTTTACGTCAGTGTGTGTGCGTGTGTGTATGTGCGTGCGTGTGCGTGTGTGTGGACAGAGGAATGTCCAAGCTGTGGCCTATTTACAAAACAGCTCTTTGGTTACTTTCCTGATGACATGCTAACACAGTTGTTGCAGGCTGCCAGCTGAGACTCATTCAGAGTTCAAATCAATGGCCCATTCATTTCAAGTATAGCATTAAATCAGTTATTTAACTCATTTTTACAACTCTCGGGAGTGAATGTATTGAGTGTAAATTAAAGGATGAATTCACCCAAAAATTTTAATTCATTATCTACGTAATCTCATGCTAATGGGTAGGTTTTGGTGAGGTTTTGTAGTCCACATAACGGTGTTGAAGCATTCTCCTAAAAACAACAGAAGTAGACAGGGATTTGTTTTAATACCTTAAAAAAAACGACAGAACATTTTTTTAAAGGCTCTATACCGTTGTCCAGCGCAATTCAAGTCTTTTTAAGACCTGAGATCACAAACTGATTTGAAAAGGCTTAATTTACACCCTTTAAAAGCTGAAATCTTCAGCTACATTTTAAAACACGTCCCCGTCTACTTCAGTTGTTTAGGAGATTGCTGCAAAGCTTTTTTGCTATGAAAGCTCCAGGAATGTTTTTAGGGACCATGAAACTTCAGCTGACCCACATTAGGGTCAGCACATAATGGCTGAATTTTTTATGGGTGAATCTTGACCTTTAAGTACATTTCATATACGATACTTTACTGACTTTTGACTTTACTGTAGTATTTGTATGGATGTATTTCACTCAGGTATGACGTTTGGGTTCTTTTTACAACACTGCTTAAATGATATAGAACAAAAGACTTTAAAACACATACATTCAAGCATGATAAATAATTCTGGAGCCATAAGAGTAACAAAAAGATAATCAAAGAACTCAAACTTGGCCTTCCAGAGCCTTTGACTGTGCTTTATGGCCTTCTTCAGCGAATGGAGCTTAAGCTGTAGTGGGCAGTAACTAAATAAAATAATTTAATAACTACAATTAAGTACAATTTTGAGTAATTTGTACATGTAACTTTTCCTAATATACCTCTGGATTTAAATAGCAGCAGCATTTTCATTTTTTCCTTTTCTAAGCGGATGAACACAGCGCATCCTTTCCTGTTAACATGTTCTGCTCAATTAGGTCACTGCTGACAAATCATGCAAACACCCACATGGTTTGCCCTGAGACAGGAAAATTAAACTGGAACTGGATGGGATGTGTGAGCTGCTGACTAAAAAAAACAACAACACATGCATGTAGACCAATGGTAGAGGAGGGAAACACATCTACTCATTCAGTTTCCAGGTGTGGTCCACTGTGCGAGGGGTGTCTTTTCATTCCTCTCTGCCTGAAGACGGGAAAACTACGCATCTTGTACCTGATCCATCTTATTTATTGTAATAATTTTAAATGTATTTATGATTTATGTTAGATTATTAATTATCAGTCTATATAAATGCTGATTAACAAAACATAGGATTGAAAAAAAAACATAAATAAAACCAAAAGATAAATTATTAAAGATAAATTCATGAAAACCACGATTAAAATTTCATGAAAATTACAATTTACATCCTCAGTGCAAGTTCCTGGTTGTATCCCTGCGGGACAAAACACAGAACAACAGTAGTGTAACACATTTCCTATTAATATCCGTCTTGTCTCAGAGGTCCATCCGTTCCTCTGTTATGTTGTGCAATAAACCAAAGTGTGCTCAGGAACTGGCAGTTTAAATGATTGTTTCCTTTTATGGTTTCTTTTATTGCGACTACTTCAGGTGGAAATTAATAAGCAAAGAAACAGGAAGCAAATACTGTTTAATTGCTGATACTAATATAGTGTTAGTTCACTCTAATTGCATAAAAAACAACATTTTTAAAATCCATTCACCTACTTTGTATTAAGGGGAAATGAGGAACATAGTTACATATTTTGAACCTGGACAGATACAATAAAAAAACTATTTGTATGATCCCTCTAGAGTTAAATATTTAATTTTCTATATAATTTAAGTGATTAACCCTTTAAATACGGAAACAGCCTGTTTTAAATTCTCGTCTTTAATTTGAGAATTTCCGTTTTTTTCCACCCATCACTGGTAAAAATGTAGAACTTCGATTAACATAATAGGACTCCTACAATCCATCCAGATGATCAACTTTTGTACTGTGCTGACCATCATGGATGCTGGAGGCAGTTTGGACACTGGTCTGTCCAGTAGGGGTAGATGTTGGACAGCCAGATGCAGCTCGGCAGCTCCGGTTTCACTACACAGCGCCAGTAGTGTAAACAGTATACTCGGTGAGACTAACATGACTTCTTTAGCCGCATTCACTCATTGATTAGTCATCCTCGTAAATTTTACCAGACTGGTTTAAAGTCATGCCTATTTGACTGAAAAAGCAAGAGGTGTTTCAATTACATGTTTATAGCTTCTGGTTAGGACATTTCCGGCTGACGATCAGACAGAACGGTGATTTGAATTGTTGAGAAAATCTTAAACCTTGAACCGGGATGCAGGAAAATGTGTCTCTCTTAACAATTCTCCCAGAGTTTATTTATAAGATTAGCTGGAAGTTCAGCCATATCCTTTTAGGTTCAAGTGCATAAATCATTGTAGACTGACTTTATTTCATTTCTGGATAAAAACAAAAGTATGAATTAAATGGGTGTAACATTTTAAGCTTGAAATGCCATAATCAATTAATCAATCATTTGTTGACTTGACAGTTATCATAAGAGAAATCAAAAGCTCTGTAGAAATTCGCATACACTAATGCATTAAGATGAATGCTTTAAGGTGAGCTTGTAGCTCACCGGGCAGAGCAACTTCCATGTGGAAGGAAAAGGTCACCCAAAAATTAAACTTTGGTCTAAATCTACACTGTAGGTGCTAAGATAAAAGTGTAAGTGCACACTGTGTTTGAAATGGAGGCCTGCTCCACTGCATGGGTCCAAATAATGTCTTTTCAAATTAATTTCAGATCTCAGGTCTTCCGGAGATATTGATTATGCTGGACAAGCCGCATAGAGTCATTTTAAGTCTCTTGTTACACTATTATTTTTTTCGTTTTAAAATAATTCCTAAACTACATCAGTTGTTTAAGAGAATGCTACAATACTGTTTTGCCGTGAAGCTCCAGAAACGTCACCCGACTTTCTATCAGCATGAGGCTGAGCAGATAATGACTGAAATCTCATTTTTGGGTGAACTTGTCCTCTGAGGCTGATCATCATCTGCCTTCCCTGTCTCTCTCCAGCAGTCCACGTTCTAATAAAGCACAAATGCCGAAAACGTAATCTGACGAAGGCTTTACTCCACCTTTGTCTGTATTGTAGGTGCTGTAAGGAAGGACATGAGTCAATGTGAAAAAATGCATCTTCGTTTTAATCTGTTCAAAGATGGATTTGCACTCAGTTTACAAAAAAAACCCAACATCGAACAAATCAATATATAATTTACGGCAGATGTCGCCGGTACATTTAAAATTAAGAACATGAAAGGACCACTTAAATCATGCCAACGACACAGCCTCACACCTGTGCTCGGTATACATTTACTGCTCACGAACAATAGTAAACAGAAGAAAGAAGATCTATTCTGAAATCACTCATACCACTCAGAAACATTTCCCGTGTGTGCTTGGAAAGACGATAGGGTCGACAGCAACGCTCAGTAACGACCTGTGAAACAAAAACAACATCGTTAGACGAACCCAGATGTGGATCACCCTGCTGAATGCCTTATTAACACTTGCTGATTTAAGAGAAGGACTCACGGGGGGAATAAGATCGTGACCTGGACCGAGACCTGTAAGCCCCTCGGTAGTACGGTGAAGGAGATCGCCTTCTGAAACGAGACAGAACTGACTTTAAATTTACTTCAGAGGGTCGTCAGAAAAGACTCAATAGTAAGCCAAACGCTTCCCCAATGATAATCTGCGGGAATACAAAGACAATACTGACATACTCACCTGTATGATCTGTAGTAGTCTCTGTCATCATAGCGATCGTAGCCTCTGTCGTATCCGCGGTCATATCCACGGTCGTAGTCGCGTGAATAGCGTCGAGGACCACTGGGACCGCCTCCGCCACTGCACAACAGAGAATATGAAGATGAGATGCGGTGTGTGTTTCCTACTTCATTAGATTTACAATTACGTTTTAATGTATTTTTTACAATTGCAATCCAATTTAAAAAGACAACTCAATTTACTGACTGACTGAGCTCTGAGCTCCACAAACACACACACCTGGAAGTTTGCATCTGATGATACATTTCTGTTAAATACACAGCTACAATTCTAACCTGCTCGTGTAAGATTTCATTAAGTGCTTTGAAAGGTGCCTCGAAATAAAATGTTTTATTATTGTATTAACACTTTTCCAGCTGACTCGGTCATTTTACTTGAAGTACCCAGAAGCTGAATTCATTTAACACTGACGGACATCCAGAAGTATCCACCTTCACACAAGTCAATGTCAATCACAGTTGGTCAAATGATATGACCTTTACAAAGGGGTAAACTACAAATTATGAATATTCTACATGTGGGATGCTGTTACAAAAAAATGTCTTTTGGAAATGTATAAAGTAATGTACTTCACTTCACACAAACAAACGACAGTCTCACACATAGTACAGTGCAACGCTGTATTGCACTGGTGCCAGTTTCATTCCTGGCACAGATTTTTGCCTCGCGCATGCTACATATAGGCCCATGTCGCACTGTAGACTAATTAACAGACTGATTAAAATAGAGTACTGTTGCTGAGTCTCCCTCAGTGTTGTAGCAGAACTTGCGAGTGAGGTGGAGAGAGAGTGAGGACGCAAACTACAAATGGTTTTGTCTCAAACCATATGATGATCTGTATACCACGTAGCTCTATGTCGCACCCAACTGAAGTGAACCTTTTCCCCGGAACAAATTGGATGATTTTGTTGTCCATATTCTCAAGAGATCCACTATTGATTGAATTAAACTGTCAAGCTTTGGTAGCTCATTTAAAAACTTGCTTTCCGCAATATTTGCTCCTAATGGGCTAATACAATTTGACCTGATCGTCCGATAAGGCCATCGATTTGAAAGAGGAGCGCTCTCGACTTTGATGGGTTAAATCAAAAAACGTAACTACAAAAAACACACACACACACACACACACACACACACACACACACACACACACAAAGATCATACATTATAAATCAGCTTACTACGTGGGCCGGCCCATGTAGATTCCAGGGGTTGGGGTGTGAGGTCTTTTTGTGATGGAGAAGTCCACCCTGATCCTTCGTCCGTCCAGCTCCATGCCGTTGGCTCGTTCCTTTGCCTGACCGTGAACAAACATATAAGTGACTTCCTCAGACCCAGGAAACAGTCCAACAACAGGTTTAACAGGTGCCTTTGTCAACTCATATTCTCATACCTCTTTAGCGTCATCTTTGTTCTCAAAGTAAACGAAAGCAAAGCCCCTGGATCGCCTCGACTGCTGGTCATACACAATCGAGACATCTGACAGGGGGCCATATTTAGAAAAGACTTCCCTCAGATCCCTCTCTGTGGTGTACAAGCTCAGGCCAAACACTCCCAGGCAGCAGTTTGGGTCTGGATTAGCCTGCAGACGCAATAAACCATTGGAAGAGTCCTTCATAGTCAAAACAAAAAGGTGTTTTTTAAAACATAAATACATTAAGTTATCAAGCAGGAAGAACACAGTGTTGTTGTTACAAGAGTAATTGAGCTCTTACCCGGTTGCCAATGTGC
Source organism: Spondyliosoma cantharus (assembly GCA_900302685.1). NCBI lineage: Eukaryota > Metazoa > Chordata > Actinopteri > Spariformes > Sparidae > Spondyliosoma > Spondyliosoma cantharus. Next base: position 51,012 of record OMLP01015253.1, on the reverse strand, counting down.
CTGCGGCGGTTGGACATGGGTGAGCGGCTGTGGCTCCTGCGCCGGCGCTCTCCACTGTAGGACCTACTGTGAGATCGTCGACGATAGGACCTCGAGCGGGACCGAGATCGGCTGTAGTGCCTGCGTGAGCCACGGTGGGAATGTGACCTGTGTAGACAGAAACATTCAACATTTAGCTGCTTCAAAAGACAGACTGGCAAAGATGTCTATTAACCCACCGCAACTCCAAACAAATTATAACTCACCCAGATTTTGACCTGGACCGAGACCGAGATTTAGAGCGGGAGTGACGGGAGCCATCTTTTGAGCGGGCAGGCGAGCGAGCCGGGGAGCGGCTCGCTGACTTCCCTGAGTCCCGTGGACTCACGCTCCTGGATGCAGAGCGAGACTCCTGAACGAACCACACACACCAACACACTTCTTAGAAGCATTAGTCAGAGATCAAACTTAGAAATTTGCAAAAGTAATGTAGTGTAATATGTAGTGAGGAATTAAAAACTATCCTGTGAAAAGTACAGAATGAAACTGAGCTTTGTGGAGTAGGAATGTAGGTTAATGCCATTTCTGTAGCTATGATAATATGAGATCAATATGACGATTACATTAATCAATATATGTTAACTGTCAACATGATGAAAGAAACAAATGGTGTGTACAAATTGTAATGATTTAATCTAATGTGTATGTTGTATTTAATGACAAGAACATGCACGCATTTGACAAACCAGAAAGTTACTTAGCGCAGTGACCTTATCCAGATTACTTCCTTAACTTCATTTCTGTAACTTCATTACTTCACACATTCTTCTTTCTTCAATTGTCTTACTTCTTCTTACTTCCCCCATCTCACACACTGCCCATACTTCTTCCCTCCTCATGTTTTAGCATGCATTCAACAATTTCAGCTTCACACATCTGAGCTTCATATTATTGAAAATAAAGCAGACATGAGACTTCTTCCGTTTTTTCTTCGTCCAATCTTAACCTTTATGAAAAAGAAAAGGATGAAGAATATATGACTACAATTGAAACTGCACCCTCATTCAATTTTAATGTGTTATTACGATCTTATGACATGCATGGGAATGTTTAAGAAAACATAATACAAATCTTAAATGTTAGTTCTATAAATATTTCACTTTCAGTGGTTTAAAATTCACTGTTATGTCCTATCGGCCACTTTCAGTTTGGATTGTATGAAGCATCTATGATGAGAACATTAATAAAGGAAGGCGCATTAATTTTGAAAACTGCTGCCAAATCTTTAAAATAGATGAACACACAATCATCTATTTTTTGCACTCTGGTTGCATCCTGACATTTTGTTTGGATGTCAGGCACGTGAGGACGTCTGCCTCAAGAAAACAGAACAAACTCTATTATCCTACACACATTCTCAAGGCAGTATAATAATATGAGCTTTGGTTAAAGGAATACTTTTCATCTTTATACGCCGTTTTCCTTCTTTCAAGAGATATCATTTCTGTTAAATGGCCTCTAAGGCATGAAAGTGCACATCAAAACACTGAATGTGAATAATACCTACTCAAGATTTATTTAAATTACATAAATCTTGACTAAAAATCGATAGGATTGACCTCAAGATGCCTCTGCCACTCATTTGCATTGATTTGCATGAAATAAAACCTTTAGATATAATCCTGAGTGCATAAACTGCAGATATACAAGACTCAATATGCACTTTATTGACAGAGAGACTGTTTTCATACATGCAAACATTTGTACAAGTTGTGGCCTTGAATGGTTTATCTAATTAAAAAAAAAAAGATGGGTTTCGGATGTGTGAAATCCAACTACAACAGAAAAAAAGGAATTTCAGAAATGTTTGATTGATCATAAGATGCAGTTTTACTCTAATCTATTCAGCAAACTGCCTCTATATACACTATTCATAATGAGTTGGGGATATTATAGTGTTTCACTTGATTGTTTATTCTTTTAGATGTGAACCTTTATTGTGTGTTTTGTGAATAACACATTTCATTTGACTTCGATTGCATATCAAGACACATGCATTTATGCACACATGTACCAATATCCCTGACTAATTATGAGTAGTGTACACTAGATGTAGTTTTACTCTGATCCATTATGTAAACTGCCCCCATATACTTCACTGTGATCAACTAAATCAAGGCTGTCACCTGAGGCGATGCAACCACGAGAAACTTGTTTTGGATGAGCAACTCTGAAGCCGGTTTGCAAAAGAATTTGTCAAACCAGTCTGTACATACTGAAAGTCAACTGTCAACAGTGTCTATATAAAAACATGTGTTCAATAGACCTGAAAACTTTTCACAGAATCAAACAGTGAATTGTTGCAGTGTCTTCTAATGTGTTGCTCTAAACTAATCTGTTCTCAGACATTAACTAAAACAAATAAGTCTTTGGCCTTTTACATGTTCTCCTCCTGAGCCTGTGATTCATTAAAACGCTGAGAAAACAGCAGCAGGTCAGAATTCACAGACATGTGAGACAAAGTGCCATCACAGCGCTGTGCATGCTGCAGCTACCTAGCAAACAACAGTAAATAGGAGACTGAACTGTGGAGTATTTTTCAGACCCACAGCATGCCGATCTGATTTATACGATGTGCACACTGCTCAGCCCACTAACAGAAGGTATGGATCTGACATTCTGACATGTTAACATGGCGTACTTCTACCTGCTGTATAACACCACTATGTTGGCAGGATATAAGGCTAACGTGCAAGTTGATGCAAACGAAGAGGACATCTTGAGGCCGTTTGTGGTCAATTTCTGTGGTTACAGTGTTTATCACCATACTGTCACTTGATTGACACAAAGAAATCACCGCGCCCAGTATGACAAGACATGATGACGTTTAGATCAACGTAAAGTCACATCATTCACACAATCAATAGCTTGTCTAACGTGTCCATGTGCAGCTTATCACTTTAACAATTACTAAATTAAAATGTGACACCTTAAACAATAAGCTAACCTAATGTCGACAAAGACACGACTTAAGATTTCTGCACACAGTTAAAACACATTCTAAGTGTTAAACATGCCTGACTGCTTTTAAAAGCCTATGTAGCTAAATAATGATGGCAAATGCACAAATATACACATTCAAACATTAATATTGATTATTAACATGTCTGGGTTTTAATCACTGTGTTTGCAAGCTGGTTGGTTAAAGTTAGCATCGACTTCATAGTACAGGTCTGGGGCCTAGCTAACATCAGTCAGCTAGCTACCTGAGGCCTTAGCAGATGATAATATTTAATGTAGCTTAGACTGCACGAGGCTCCGTTTTAGTTATCAGATAATAGTGAATCAATATTTTACACGACATTTTAATGTCTCATGGGATAACCGCCAAATGGAAATCTAGTAACTGATTTCGAGTGCTAACGTTAGCTGACCAGCTAGCTGTTAGCGTTTCTGTTCCATATCGCCAATCATTTCTACGTTAGCTCACTAAAGTTAATTATATCAAAGCATGCACAAAGCTCAAACGTACCCGCTCGCCGTAACCTTTGCCGCTATCGCTCATTTTTACGTTTAAAGTGACAGATTTGTTTTTTTTTAATGCCCCGGTGCTAACCAGCTAGCTAGAAGCTAACTACAGCATGTGTGTCTAAGGTGTCGGCGTGCAGCTGTGGACGACCGCTGACAGTCACAGCTCCCCTTCCCTCAAGCCTTCACTGGGTATAGATATAATGGGAGAGCATGGCTCTGGGGGGGCACATGGTCATCATGATAACAAATTAAAACTTCTCCAAGTTACTCTAGATTCCTGAACGACCGAGGTTTGCACGAAGCACTCCTCGAAACGAAATGACAGCAGCTGCAGGAAGGAACACTCTGACATGTATTAAAGAAAAGTTATGAGGGCTTTCTGAGAAATATGATCATGATAACGATCATTTCTTAAAATGTCTCCACCAATCATTACTTAAGCCCTCACCTGGCAGCCAATAATGGAGCGCACCTTTAATGACATGCATCTGTTGCATTTTATTGCTGATGATTTCACAGGTCAAGCTTATTTTACCTACTCTACACCCTGTTGTGCAGTTAAATCTATGCATCATATTCTATTAAATCATCGTAAGTCAACCATTCATGAGTTAAGAGGAAAAGCCTGTCTACAACCTTGTGACGATGGATTTTCCAGTTCGTCCATGAGGGTTTTTAAAATGGTTTATTCAGCTTAGGCAGTAGAAAGACCCATGAAGGAATGCTTCATTCTCCCAGCTATCAGATAAACTTGCATTTAAATCATCATTTTTTTAGATACGTGGCTTTTTCGCTGGACTGGAAAGGTGCAAACTTTGTAACCTGACAAGTCAAGAGTAACTACAGCTGTCAGACAGATGTAGTGGGGTAAAAGTACAATATTTGTCTCTGAAATTAAGTGGGGTAGAAGTTTAAAGTTGCATAAAATGAAGATAATCGAGTGAAGTTCAAGTACCTCAAGTATTTTTGAGTTGTAATTTATTTTCCAGAAGCACATAGTGCCCTGTTACGTAGCTGAATAAATGCACTTAGAGTCATATTCCACCTCCGTTCACACCGTCAGCATCATCTTCAATTGCAGCTCTAACTTAGGCAGTTAAGAGCATGTAATGATACCTGGAGGTAAGATGTGGCTGTTTATTTCAGTGTAAAGTCCTTTAATTGCTACTCACTGGGTTGTGAGGTGGCAGGGTAAGAAAGCACCTCAAAGACCAGTGGCACAAACAAACTTTGCTTTTGTTCTCCATCCCGGAGACACATCCGTTATCCATACCACATGGGGTAAGCGCATGTAAAGGGGTCTGTCATTTTCATCGGAACAGAAAAGTACCGCTGTGTGACAAACGCACTGAAACAATTACTTGTACTGTTGCATTTTCTTTAATTAAAGAAGGAGGCAGACATGCGAGCAAAATGAGTCAGAGATTGGATGCAGTGATCTAAGTGGGAGCAGCAGGCATTTCAAAACTTGACAAAGTGCTTAGTTTAGTTATATTAAAGAAAAGCAGCTTTCAGTTCTTACTTCTTTATTTGCACCTTTGGACACCTCTATCGCAGATTAGTAGATTGTGCTCAGTGTTGACCCAACACAGTACAGCCTTGAAGTTGTGACAATAATTCAAAATGCCTATAGAGGAAAATTAAACTGCTAAAAAAAAGTAGTGTTGACCATATAATCTACTAAAGACCAGACGTTATAATTAACCACTTTCCAGGATGTAACACTCCAGATCCAGTTACTCGTTGGCACCTATAGTCAGGAGTACAGAGAAAGGGTCATCAATCATTTTGAACATAAGATCAAGTTTGCTTTTTTTCAGTCGGTATATCTGTAAATTCACCTACCACAGTTATACAGGACATTGATTTTATGAAGATCCAGCATACTGGGTCCATCTCGCTGGCCAATGGGAATGTAAGGATCTGGTTTGGGGATAATTGTTGGTCCACCATCTTCAGAGAAGGCATATCTGGATGAAAGACACATACAGTAAATCATTATGTGACCCCAGCAACAGATGCAAAAACTATAATTATGTTGCCTCAAAGAGCTGCTCACCTTCCATAATGCATGACGGAGCCGTAGTCATACGGACTGTTGAGATTGTTTGTCAGCTGTTTCCTGAAGTTGTGCATTTGGTCTGTCAAAACATAAAAGATGAGGGAGACACAACTTGTGTATTGAGGAAAACGAAAAAAGCTTTCTGAACGCAGTGACATAAGGTCAGGAGGTGATCGTTCGTCCTAACCTGGCATGATGTTTTTCCATACAATTGAGACAAAGTGGTCCCGGTCCGAGCGAGACTGCTCGTGTACGAAGCCGAGAGCATGCATCAACTCATGGGCAGCGACTCCTGACCACATGCACCCAGGAGTCTGCAGGGACAGGGTCTGACTTCCTCCGGTCTGCCCCAGAAACGACCAGCAGCTTGGGGGTGCAGAAGAGAAATGACATGACTCATCATCACAATGCACAAAAATCACATAGAACTCCAAATCTGAAAGAGTCGGGATGCTGTGTAAAAAAACCAAAATACAATATTTTGCAAAACAAGCTGTGTTAACCGACATTTGTTTTAAGAAGTATATTTATACAGTAGTAGTATTTATACAACCATGATAGTGTCACCTGTTTACACTGTTGTAAAAAGTACCCCAAAGTCATAACTGAGTAAAAGAAAGATATGTTGAAATATCATTTAAAAAGATATGTAAAAATAATGAAAAAGAAAGTAAAAGAATGTGATATTAAATGCACGGAAATATCCAAAGTAATTTTCTGGCAATAAATGTACTTTAATCAATGAAGTTAAAGGGGTTAAATATCAAATATTTTGTCTTTATACTGTTTTCAATTGGGTATATATTAAAGAGGTTTAGCAAATGTTCAAATGATGTTTCATTTATGTTTTAAGCAGCATCCCAACTTTTGGGGGGGATTTGGGGTTGAACACAGTCAGTTTCAAGACATGTAAAAAAAGCCACATGTAGCAGCCGTACTCACCCGTATCTTGGCTGAATATCAAGGAAGCTGCCTTCAACAGTGCGCTGAATGAATTTAACACATGTTCCAGAGGCGATGTCCTGCATCCCATTTTCTATGGTGATTCTGTCCATGTCGTCTACCAGAAATACATTATTAAAAATGCCTTAAACAGAAAGATTTGAACTCTTATTGTCTTCTTTAAATGTGTGGATTCATACCGTATAGTGGAGAGAGGATGTAGGGCACATAAACAAATCCATCGATGGATTTGGGCCACAGACAGGCGTTGCCAGGGCAGGAGATGGCGCTCCTTATATATGAGCTGGCGATGTCTCCCTCTCTGAGTGCCATTCCTCGTGGCTGTCGCAACTCTGATGAGAAAACAAACAACATTAAACTGAGTCCAGGTCTTACGTGTTCCCTTACATCAGTTCAGGTTGATCTAATTTACAGTTTACTTACTGCTGTTGACCACCAGGATTTGATCCATCGCATTCATTTGATCGCGGTCTGTCATTTCATCTGAACACAAAAAACAAAGACCGATATAATTGTCTTGCTCTGTTTTCCAGAGCCACAATTATCTTTAAATGGGCTTTATGTGGTTTTAGAGAAGAAAGTCAAACTCAGAATTATAAAATGTACAATATTAGTGAGTATTAATAATGCAAACTCAGAAATATTTATTTTGTCCACAACTGAATAAACAAGCTGTTCACAGGGGAAAAACAAGGTCCCCAGAACACTGTTTCAAGCTAGAAAGGTGGCAAGGTCCACCACATTTAAACAGAGTAAACAATTTGATTATTCAGTCATGAAAACGAAGTGTTAGTTTGTCTGTTTAGTTTGTTGAGGCAAGACAAAAATCAGTTAACAAAGATCTTCCTCTTCTGACTAACATGTCTTCCCCAAAACTACATAGTGCACCTTTAAGTACAGCGCTGGAATGTAACTAAGTATATTCACTTAAGTACAATTTTGTGGGTTCTTGGGTACCACTACACTACTTTTTGTGGAAAAATATTGCACTACGTTTATTTGATAACTTCAATTTCTAGTTACTTTGCAGATTACATGCAGCATCAGAGCAAAAGTAGCACATCTTAAAATGTGTTTTGTCAACAACTGGATAAAAAAAAAAACTGATTCTTTACTCAAATAATCAATCAACCCATGTATACAGTTTTCATACATGTAAATATATGAAAAGTTTACTTTACTTGTACTTTTTAATATGATATCTTTACTTTTACACAAGTGTGACTTCTAAGTACATCATACAACACGGATCAAGTTGTAGTTGCATGTAAGAGTAACTTTACCTGAGTATTTCCTTTTCAGCCTCACTTTTCCCTCCTGCACTTCAGTAGCATTCTGTAATGAAAAGGTGCATTTCAATACATTTTGTGGTCGCAAAGCATGACAGGAGTAAAAAAAGGTGGGGGGGGCATTTGCCTGAAAATCTCTTGATACCGACCTTAACGGGAAGAGCATACGCCTGCGTCAGCAAGCCAAACAAGAAACCCAGGAGGATCAAGGCAGAATTCATTGTTGTGTTTCAGTCGGCAGTACTCCAACGTGAGAGCTGAATAAACTCCTCACCTCCTCGGAATCTATATACCCACTCCTCCTCCTCTGCTCTGAACTGATTGGGCGCATTTTCTATGATGGAGCATGATTAAGACCCCCTCATCATCCACTGTGTGTAATTTACTCAAGTCCACTGCTGATCCATAACAGGTGGTCCTGATGTTGACCTTCACTCGTGCCCCGTACTTACTGTAGTGCATGCTGAGATTCAGCACTTTCAGAAATTAGACACTTAAGGTGTTTTTTTTTTTAACTCAGCAGTTGCTACCGGGAGAATAACCGTCCACCCAGTTCAACAGACTGGCAATTTGTGTCTGACTGTACTGGCAACCGGTGATTTTGTGATAAACTATCAGTTGATAACTGTCTTGGCAACGATCATTTAGTCACACAGGTAAATATATAAAAACAAAATCTTATCCTTCTCCAAATATTATTTCGATTTTGATCAAGGGGCCAATTTGAAGGGCTGAGGAAAGAATCCCATGTGTTGGAACTTTCCTCCGTGGTTAACATTTCTGTATCTCAGTGATGGCTGCGTCATTCCAGGATGGATACATTCAAGTCTCGAAATTGAAACAAACAGGTAAGTTTTTTCCTCTCTCTAAAACACACAACTATTTCTCCTGCATTTCTCTCGTTTAACAATATGACACAACCTATTCTTTAAATCTTCAAAAACCTAATTTTACAGGAGTTCTATATAAGAAAATGTGTGCAAGTATGATTAAACTGTCTCAACTTCAAGTCATCTCTTGGAAGTTACTTGTGCTGTACTTATGTGGTGAATGAGGACACCTGGATGCCAACATTTTTCTTCTCTATTTGATACAACAAAAAGTCCTGCTTCCTTTTGTCAGTCTAGTCAAAATCAGCCGCACGACCTTGTTGAAACACACAGGATTGAAAGCACACAAAAGAAATGCTGATAGAAAGCTCGAATCAACCTTTATTGAAAGTGTCTGCACGATTAAACATCAGTTTATTATTACATTAGCTTTCAGTACATTCCTGCTACACCTCAGTTCAGTCTGGTTAGTTATCATCGGCGTCACCTGCAGAGAGAGACAGAGAGAAATCAAACATTTGACAATACGAGCTCTGAAATAATGAGGTTGGTTCAGGATGTTTGCTACCGACCACAGTTATAAAGCTTGTTGATTTTCAGCTTGTCGATGCGGCTCAGAGACGACGACTGGCCCAGCTTTATGTTCCTGTTGTTCTTAGGGACGATAGTTGGCTGTCCATCCTGAGAGTATGCATACCTAAAAATATACACATTAACGGCACATTATGCCACACAAACCACATTATATAATATAGAGTAAACCCGGCTACATCAAATTATTACTTACATCCCGAAGTGCATGATTGAGCCGTAGTCATATGGCAGGTCCAGATTATCTGTCTTGAATTTCTCAAAGTTCCTCAACCGATCTGTAGGAAAGCAGAAAAACAGTTATTATTTGTGGGCAATAATTTTGATATATAGATATCCTTGCCACACAAACACAGTTAATTATGAATATTCTTTAGTTTACCGTTTGTGGAGATCTCACTCCCTCAATGCCACCCCCCCATTCCCGCCCCTTTGAAATTACCCCTCCAAATGTTTGGCCACATGACGGTGACATAGTTGTCCCGGTCAAAGCGGGACTGCTCATGCACAAATCCCAGGGCGTGCATGAATTCATGGGCGATCACTCCGACCCGGAGGCAGTCAGGAGTCTGGAGAGACACGGTCTGTCTTCCACCACGCGAACCAAGGTAGGACCAACACCTGGATCATTAGTAATTGAAGGTTTTAATCCATTTAAATTCAACTCATATTTCTAGAAACAAATGCTCAACTCTCCGTCTTATATCTGTTCCACACAGACAAACATTTCGCAGAAAGGAGTAATATTTTTAAAACAAATGCTCTCACCCAGACTTTGGCTGGATGTCGATGAAGTCTCGCTCGTGAGTCCTAGCAACAAATTTCACACAGGTGCCTTTCTCTACATTTTCCATCCCCTTTTTTATCATCTTTGTCTCCATTTCAGCTGTTTAGACGAGGAACAGGCAATTCATAAATCATCACATACTAAGTTGCTGAATCTCAAAAATGTATCAGACTGCAATGTTGTTGTGTGCATTTATTCACACTTACTGTAGTCATTTGAGAGTCTGTATGCAACATAGACATGTCCATCCACTGACTTAGACCAGAGGCAGCTCCGGGCGAAGCAGACTTTGGAGCGCTTTCCAGCAGTAACGGCAATGTCTCCCTCTCTGAGACTGGTGGTGCCGTCTATGATTCCAGTAACTGACACAGAAATAATGGGAAATGAACAGCACCAGCTCATTTGTTGTGTAAAATGCTAAATAATCCAATTAAACAATGTGCAATTTACCATGGAACTCATTGGCTTTAATGATTGCATCCATCGCTGTACCATCACCATGCGCTTCACGTTCTTAAAAAAAACAAGAGTTTTAGTCAGTGAGTGCATTTTTACTGTCATTTTCATTAGTATAGTATATTTACCTTTATAGCCAATGGGACCCCATTTTGGGCTGAAGAAAAATTTCTGCAAGAAAAGATAGACGAAGTTGTTGGCAGTTCTGTTGTTGAACCTGTTAAAATCCCACTCCAATCCCATGCATATTTACCTGAGCATCTACAGCCGAGAGACAGGTGCACACCACGCACAAGAGGATAATCCGCTCCATCTTTGCCAGTCAGATATGTCTTCAGTGTTGCCATTTTACCTGCACTAACGGCTGGCTTTATAGGTGTCCCCAATCACTGTCCCGAGATAATACCCATGATCATCTCAGGTAAATGACAGGGTTACTGTTATTTGTTTGTGAGTGAGTTTAATCCCCAAATTAGTTTGATTCTTTCATAAACAACAACTCCAACAGCAGGCTAATGTGAGGTTCTCACTGTGTGTAATAACAGCTCCACTTCAATGAGTAGCTTTAAATTGAACGGTTTAATGTTTGGCACAGTTTTAGGGCAATTTTAGGCTTTAGGTGTCTCATACATTCACCAGGAGTGCTGTTTTCTCCCGACTGAAGCTAAGATTAACTACAGTTGACCTGCTGTGTTGCGCTGCTAATTTCAGTTGATACGTAACTCATGCAAAACCTACGAGTCCATAACATATTCTCATCCCCAATACGTTGTTAAAAGAGAAAAATACTGTCGCCCGAACAGGGACTTGAACCCTGGACCCTCAGATTAAAAGTCTGATGCTCTACCGACTGAGCTATCCGGGCTCTGACATGCTAACCGGAAGTAGCATATAAAAACTAGACCTAGAAAAACCAGACCTAGGACACGTGACTTTGTGTTTCACTTAAAGCAGTTCAACGAATCCTGCATAATAATAAAATAAAACGAGATACAATGACCGCATTTCACGGTAATACGTTTCAAACACAACACGACAAATCTACGGTACGTGGAATTTGTAACGTTAGTTAACTATTCTCTATGCTAGATAGCTAAATGTGCTAGGTCTAATGTCGGCGGCTACAGCACGGTGCGATAATACTAAAGTTACGAGTTGTGAAGGGAAATGACAATAATGTAAAGAAACTGCTACTGAAATATGCCAACATTGCAGCGAGTGTTAGCTAAGTCTTTGTTTGAAAACTAATCTTATGGTATGCTAACTCTTTGCGTTGTTTCCTCTCGTTAAATTGCAGGAGCAGCAGGTCCGGCAGCTCCAACATGCTATCAAAGACAGCACTCGCAAACTGGAGCAGGTCCAGCAGAGAAGACTGCGAGCGGAAGAGATGATAATTCAGTGGTAACTTACCGATAACATGTGCCATGTCTTAATTGCGACTTGGCTTGACTCAACTTGAGTTCAGTGGAATTTGGTGGTTTTGGTCTCCACCTGTTCAATTACTGTCATTCATGTTTATGCCCCCCCCGAATCACTCAGCTCACTCAGCTCACTCACTAAAGGAAAGTATTTTGGCTATCAGTCAAAGTACATACACAACTTAAAGGGTTTGGGCATTAATCAGCATGTGCATAGTACAAATAAGTGGTGTTTGAACAGTTAACAAAAGTTAAAGGATAGGATGGGAAGATTCAATCCTCACCTACCCCCATTCTGATGCAAAGTCAGGTAAAAGTTTCATAGACAACAAAACATTTCTGGAGCTTCATAGAAAAACAGCGTTGCAGCATTCTAAACAACTGAAGTACATGGGGATTTATTTCAAAACAGTTTTCAAACAACTGAAAAAGAAAACAGACTCCATAACGCTTGTCCAGCATAATCCAAGTCTCTAGAAACCCTGAGATCCCAAATTGGTTGAAAGGAAGTTATTTACCCCCTCGACCAGCGGTGCAGCCACTTCAGCAACAAGATTTTTGCTTTAAAGGGTATAAATAACACCTTTTCAAAGCATTTTGGTCTCTCAGGGCTTAGGTTGTTTGTTTTTTTCCTTTTATTTTACATTTTAATCAAGTCCGAATCTACTTCATTAATGCTGTGAAGCTCAAGAAACCTTTTGTGGACTATGAAACTTCACCTGACTTTCAATCGGCATGGTGATTGAATTTTCATTTTTGGGTGACTTATCCTTTAAGGAGGTGCTGGTAAGAAGATGAGTGATATCAGGCTGCCACTAACAACTATAAACAAGGGGAGGTGATTTAAGTATCACCAGCTCAAGTGTCCTTATCTGATGATATTCATCATGCTTACCAAACATAAAGACACAGCCAACTATCAAATTGACCTTTTATTTTACAGCAAACAGTTTGACTTATTTTGAAAGATACCATGTTAAACCTTCAAGGAAAGAGACTCCACATCCCTTTCTTCTTCCACAATTAAAACCTCCTCTTACCAAATGATTTCAGCCCCAGTTAACGTTGACCAAAAACACATTGTATATACAATAATATTATGTAGTATTGACTTTGTTTTGTTCACATTTGTCTTATGAATCTTGTTCTCATTTGCAGCACCAAAGAAACTGAGCAGAGAGTCGATTTGATGATGGACAAAAGTGGTGTCGTTGATGTGTTGCAGCATCTGGGTCATCTGCTGCAAGAGGAAAGAAACCTCTCTGAACAACTGAAGGGTGACGCCTCTGTGGACAGGTAATGTGCTGTGCTATGTGCCTAAAGAGACTGAAAGACTTTGACTAAATCAAAGTTGATTATCTTTTCTGAAATTCTAGGACCGGTTTGCAGGAAAGGAGTGAGTGCGTAACAAACAAGGTGAGAAGCCTCACTGCCGAAATCCTGGAGGTGAAAAAGAGTCTGGCAGAGGCCAAGACTCGTAATACGGCAGGTAAGGGTCACATGGTACATGCTGGTAAACTTATTCTTGAATCACAGTAGTTTCTAATACTCTTATCTTTCTTTGCCAACAGCACAAGCTTTGATCTATCCACCAACCAGCAAATCAAAGAGAAATCAGAGCAAACCCAAGTGAATCAATATTTAATTTTGGTCAGTAGATTACAGGCACATTTGTTTTTATCTTAAACTGTATTTGATATGTATAATCAAAAGTGAATATATATTTTGTTTCACTCAATAAAGTGTTTGATTTGATCTTGTCCCAGAAGCACTTCTCTTCGCAGGAGTAGCTTTTGACATTCACTGATATGAAACTTAAGGGACCAAGCATATTTACTACTATACTTATGCTTATACTTTACTTTATATTGTATATATATTTTTTGATTTTGTTTATGCGACTATATTTGTAATAGATTTCAGAGAAAGATATTGTACTTTATTCTAAACTTCATTATGTGATTATGTGATATCTTAGACATACATTATTCCTTGTTGCTTCAATATTAATGAATAAGATCAGTCAGAGTATGTTTGTTTGAAAGGAAAGTATAATGTGTTAAATATAAAGAAGACCAGTGTAGTTAGAATACAAACCGAGTGGCTGTGTGAACTACTACAATGATGAACAAACCAAATTTGGTTTGTATATACAATTATTTTTTTATATTTTGGGCAGTTAATGTTGCAGTTTTCAATGAGAATTGCAGCCATTTTTTAATTAGTTGAGAGGTTGTTTCACAGTGATAGATCAGAAAATTCCCCTTTTATTTCAGACACATCAAATAAACACAGATTATTTTTTTTATCATGATAGGTTGATAAATAAAACCACCAAACAGACTTGTCCATATCACTCAAATAGTAAACAATTTGTTGACTTCATGTATTTCAATCACACATAACATTTCCATCTTTTCAAGTATTATACATAAAAGTAGTGCATATGTAATGCATTACTTTTATGTAGCCTATAATAGTTGAAAGTTAATACTTAGTTATTTAATTTATTCACATCGACTCCACATGATAGCAATATTCGATATTAAGTATAATGATTTACTTTATGTAAAGCTTATGTAAAAGAATTAGATGGAAATTTTATGTGAGCTTAAATTACATAAAGTAAGTGTGTGTAAGGCAATCCTTCACTGATGCCCCAAGGGGAATAGGAAGAATCCATGTATATATATATACACATACATAAGCCTATATTCAGTGTAAATATAAAGGAAACATGTAGAAACGTAACATACGTACAAGCAAATGTAAAATTGGAAATGGGTTAATAAACTAGGGATATATTCAGATGGGAATGTTGAGGAGATCAAAATAAATGATGTTAAAGTTATGGTAATGAGTGTTCAAGTTCAAGAAAAACATTTGGAAACTGTTTTATTAGCTTTTGCTCATTAAAAATTCAGTATAAACTTTGAAGGCTCAAGTAGTTTATCCACATGTGTTGCTTAAAGGTGCACTATGTTGCTCTGGAGATGAAATTCCAGTCAGAACAGAAAGACCTTCATTGATTCATTTTCATGTGTTTTCTTCGTCCCATGAATGAACAACAACAACAACAACAACAACAACACAATTCATACTGTTTCACTATGTAGCTAGAAAGGTGGCAGGGTCCGCCAAATGTAAACCGACACTGTTTTCGTTTTCCTCTGAGAACAGCTTGTTTATTCAGTTATGGAAAGAAAAAAAATACCTTGTTAATATTGTAAATATCCAAATTATTTTCGTTTTAATTATTAGATAGATAGATAGATAGATAGATAGATAGATAGATAGACATCCAGTAGTTTATATGTCACATACAAAACACGTAAGCAAACATAATGAAAGAGATTTAAAAAAAAAAGAATTTAGTAACAGAAACACAGACAGCAATGTGATAGTGATAGTCTAGCCACAAAACTGTCATGCTACAGTATGTGCAAGCTAAGGTAGTTTGACTGTACAGAGGTTCAACAGTGCATGTGTTGCCGATTAAAGTGATTTCAGTTTTTAAAAAAGAATAGTTGTTCAAATGATATAAATTGAACGCAAACGTAGACTTAATACTACACAGTCAGTCCGTCATGTTTCTATTGAAACAGGCAGCACTTTTCTGTATTTACAGTCATCCTTGAGGCAGTAAAACGTGTTTAACGCATGCTTCGTGTACATTCAGCTGTCGGTCTGTGAACGCCTCCTCATCACGCTATATTGACGCTCGCGGGCTTCCGTAGTTAACTCCCGGAAGAAGCAAGCATGAACACAACGTTAGCGCTACCTTCAGAGGGAGAGAGAGAGCGAGACAGCCCCCTTAAGGTAAGTTGGACGCTATTTTTATACTGAGTAATTGTAAGTTATTTGTTATAATACACTTAATTGCGTAATAGAAAGGCCGGTCAGTATAGACTTTTATTGAAGATGATAGCTGCTGTTACTGTTGGCTACACGTGTCGTTCAAAGAGCAGGTTAACATATGGTTACATCAGCCAAGATAAGGCTAGCTTTTAAAAATAGAAGAAGAAGTTGGTAGGCTGTTGACAGCTCATGGCAGTGATGTTGCCAGAGAGAAGAGTGAATAAGTGTTTAACGACAGACTAGTGTTGTTATTATAATATTTGTCGAACGAAACGTATCATCTTGCAAAATGTGGAGAAGGTTTCTCTGTTTCTGATGTCTAAGCAGGTCATGAGGTGAAGAAGAAGAAAAAAACCACTAACAATGACAGCTTGTGCCGAGCACCGCTCCATCTTCGACTTGTGCCCGCATGATGAAGCTCTCACTGGGCTGAGGGAGGTGAACCCCGTCCTGAGGCAGGCTGCTAACACCGACCCAGCCCCGGAAGGTATGTATGAAGCTGTAGTTCCTGTAGTGAAGAAGGTACCCTTTAGATTTCTATCTGATTGAAACCTGTCCTCTTGTTTCTTTCCACATAGAGTTAGAAGATAAATCCCCAGAAGATGACAGGCAGAGGGAGTCCAGCCTGGTTCGAGAGGTGTCAGACAAGATGGTGTGCTCAGCCTGCAGATGCTCCTTTAATAACCGCGAGGAGCAGGTAAACAAAGATCTGTGGGTGTATTTTCATCAATCAGCATGGGTCGTCATTTGAGTGAAGCACGTTTTGTCTTTCGATCCCAGATGGAGCACTACAAGCTCGACTGGCACCGCTTCAACTTGAGACAGAAGATGTCGGGAATGCTGCCGGTGACAGCTGAGGAGTTTGAGAGGAAGACTGGAGCTGGTGAGGAAAAACCACCAGAGTCCTGCACACACCTGTCAGGGACTTGAACAGTTGATTGATTTTCAGTTACTGATCTACAGGAGACATGTCGAGCATCTCGGGCTCGGAGTCCGATTCAGAGGAAGGAGACTTGGATAGTGACAGTGGAGGAGGAAGCAGCAATGTCAACGGCACAGATAACGAGAGCTCAGCTGAAAGCGGTTCAATCACCGGCCGGTCCTTGAGCAGGATCGTTTTCCAGAACTCGGCAGGACAGTATCTATCAGTCTACCGCTGCATTCTGCAGGGCAAGGTGAGGCTCGGCAGCAGGTAAAATACAGAACAGTGTGTGATCCATATACGTTTTCTAATGTCATGTTCTGTTCCCTTTTAAAGCGTCAGTTAGACAATGAGCAGGATGTAAGATCCTCCCTGAAGGCCATAAGTAAGAATACTGTGTGGGTCGTCCTCATGACAGGTGGAGGCCACTTTGCTGGTGCTGTTTTCCAAGGGTACGTAGACAGATTTTTGTTTTGTCTTCAGCACCTCAGAGTACACCTTATGGCTGTAATTATGAGTGTAAAAAGACAGCCAGCCCAACACATTGTATATATTTTTACAGAAAAGAAGTCCTTCAGCACAAGACGTTCCACCGGTACACAGTGCGGGCAAAGCGAGGCACTGCTCAAGGACTGAAAGATTCACAGAACCGAAGTCATGCACCCAAATCTGCAGGAGCTGCCCTGAGGCGACACAACGAGGCGGCACTCGTAAAGGTAAGATAATCGTTCATTTAACAACACTGTCTGTAATTTGTTTCTTTTACAGTGACAGCCATGAAGTTGTCTGGTTTATTCACAGAGGACAAAAATACTAAGCTATCCCCAAAAATATTTTCTGCCAAATTGCATTCAGACTTTCTCGTTTTATTTTAAAACGTTTGAATCTTTGACGTAGTTAAAGACCCTCGGACAGTGGACAGAGTCTTTGCTATCAGGCCCTGAGGCTCTTGAATGACGTGCCCAAGATAATAAGGCCATCTGAGTCAGTGCCATCTTTCAACTCATAAAAAAATGTTTTTCTCAGAGCGCATACCCTAATTTTATTTGAGCTTCCTACTTATTTTATTGTTTTTTAATTTCTTATTTGAATTTTTAATGTTGTCCTTCAGGTCCTTCTTTTGGTATTTGTTGTTTTATTAATTTCTTTCTGTAATTTGTACTCAGATTTGAATAGTGGCTCTCTAATTAAGTTTAATTAAGTTAAGGGTATTAATACTCCTTTCAGATTGGCTAATTATTTAACTATAGTGGGTGTGGGTGAGTGCCTATGCATCTATAGAGTCAAGGGGCTGCTTAATCCCAAAGGTGAATATGAGGGTGCTTTTGCATATTGTCAGAAGACAACCCCTGAAAATGGACTGCAACCATTTTCTAGCTAAAGACACACTGTCATGAAACTTGCATATCCTTTTGCAGGAAATTCAGGATCTCCTAGTAAGCTGGGCCGAACACTTGCAGGAGGCCTCTGCCATATTTGTTCGAGCTCCCAGCTACAACAAAACCATCTTTTTTGGCAGTCGAGCAGCTCCGCTCGACAAAAAAGACTCCAGGATCCGCACACTCCCCTTTGCCACACGCAGGGCGACCTTTCGAGAGATACGGCGGGTACATGAGGTGCTTTCCACCGTCCATGTTTATGGTAAGCTGAATTATATCCTTGGAGTAATGACATGTTATCTGCTCGTTGTCGTCTGGGCAGGGTATAATCAATACTGTGTGCAAAATATCTTGATTTAGGGAAAGACACAGACATGTCTGCTGTCTTCAGTCCATCTAAGAAGGCCTGGAAGAAAGCTGTCAAACCCACAGCTCAAATAAATACAGATCAGGAGAAAGGTAAGCTTAGCAAGTTTTCATCTGCCCGGTGGGATTTATTGCTGTTTGATTTGCTGTGAAAAATGGTAGTACACCCCATTTATTTTTTGGTATCTGCAGAAGAAATCCATGACAGCTCAGATAACGAAGAAGGTGTAGAGATCCAGCTGGAGATGGTGGAGACGACACTAGGAACCCTGGACCTCAGGGAGTATGAAATCTGTCCCTCCCGGCACAGGAGGAGGAGGAGGAGGAAAAAGAAGGAGGAAGGCAAAATGCAAACTGAAGGTAGGTCTGGCCCAGTGTGTCATGGCACAGCTGGCTGCAGCAACATTATCGAAACCCAAGAAATGCACATTTATCACCCATAGGTTCTGCAAGTTTTCTGCAATGTCATGTCCATGTGTGACAGAATTGAGTAACACGGAAGCAGATGATCTAGAAGAGGAGGTGCCAGAGGCTGCAACAGCAAGAGACGGTCCTCAAGAGACACAATCAAAGAAGAGGAAAAGGAAAGCACCGAGCAAGAAACCTCTGGAAGGTGAGTAAATGCTTCTTTCTCTTGTTCATAATATTAAACATCTAGAAACTCACTAGAAAACTAATTTTTAGCCTTCTGTGTCTCTTTTAGATGATGTTGATGAGTCATGGGAGTACGGCCTCAGGGATGCCCTGTTTACAGCCTGTAAGGTTGGGGATGTGGATGCTTTATGCACACTTCTCCAGCTACCTGGAGAAACAGCAGAGAGTCAAGAGCGGTTGGAGAACGACCCTGCTGATGCTCAAAGTCCTCTAAGTCTCCTCAATAAGCCCATTGACTCGTCAGGGTTCACTCTGCTGCATGTTGCATCGGCAGCTGCACAAAAAACAGTGGTCCGGCTGCTTTTGGATGCAGGAGGAGACCCAGCCTGCAGGTTTGGAAAACACTACAGTCAAGTGTATTAAAGTAAAACGGGAATGAATGCAGTAACCTTTGGCAAGACTTAAGCATTATTTCTGCAATATTCTGTTACAGAGATAATAAAGGGAAGACCCCATATATCGTCGCCCCGGACAAAGACACGAGAAATGTCTTTCGTAAATATATGGGTGAGAATCCTGACAAATACGACTACATCAAGGCGCAGGTAAGAGAGTGCAGTCTTACCTTTTCATGTTTCCAATTAAACACAAGCAGAACATTTATATTTGTCTCCCTTTTTTTACACTTGCGTAACTCAAGGTCCCGGGGCCACTAACGGCAGAGATTGAATCCAAACAGTCGGAGAAGAAAAAGGCTCAGAAGGCGTTGAAAAAACAGCGAGAAAAAGAGCAGAAGGAGGAAAAGAGGAAACAGGAGCTGGAGGTGGAGGAAAAGAAGAGGTTTGCATCTCTGACAGATCGAGAAAAGGTGAGCTAAGGTGTCGTATAATCTTTGGTATTCAAGATCTTCAAACATCTTAAAGATGTTAACTGCTTCTTGTTTGTATTTGATTAGAGAGCTCTGGCAGCAGAGAGGAGATTAGCGGAGCAAGTGGCTGCATCAGGAGTCAGCATCTCTAATGTCAAGTAAGTAACCTGAATGTAGCGTAAACTTGAGCTTTCTATTGAAAGTCAGGTGAAATTTCGTAGTCCACAAAACAGTCAGTTGGGACTTAAACTAAAGAAAAAGATCAAATGGCTCCATTCATGCTATGAAATATCACCTGACTTTCCATCGTCATGAGGGTGAGAAGACAACGACTCGTTTTTTTTACATGCTGTAAATATCTACTTAAAAATATCTACTAAAATTCAGTGTTCTTTTTGTCTCACCAGGAGATGCTGGCTGTGTGGAGAGTCTCTGCTTGGGAAGATCCCATTTCAGTATCTGGAGTATTCGTTCTGCAGCCCTCAATGCGTTCAAGCACATCGTAAAGCCAACACTCTTCCAGGCAAGACCTGAAGAACATTTTAGGTGGAAGGAAACTACCTCATTACAACTAAAAGTGTGAGTTTGTGCAGCCTTGTTAGGAGTCGAACATGGCTGCGCCCTGCCATCGTGTCTGATTGTTCCCTCCACTGGAAGAACAATAAAGCATTATCTTGTTTTCTAGTCTACACATACATTTCAAAAATTATTAAATGCAGATGCATATATTAAAACAATGTAATAAATGTATAATTTATTCACAATATCTGCAATTATGCAAACGGAGAACAAAGCAAATGCAATAAAACACTGTAATACTGTTTGTATACCATTGTGATTATTTCCACAGTGAAGGTTCAACCTCTAACACGATTGTCTCACTAATTGACTGAAGCTGCCGAGTCAAATGTTGAAGCAGGTGACATTTGATTGATGAAGAAATCAAACACTGAAATCTGAGGTGATGAAGAATAAAGATGCCACAGATATGATGCAGAACAGAGCATCTGGATTGTTCAGAGGATTACATCACTCTAAAGATTTCTTGTACAGGGCTTCAAACAGGTACTGGGATGTAGTATTCAGAATGTCGGACATTTTGTGCCACAAAACTCTGTCATGACTTTCCAGCAGTGGTGCTGAGCTGATGCCGGTCCATGAAGAGAACCCGTTGGTGTGCTGGTGCCCCCTCCAGCTCCAGTACTGCGATGTTGTTGGGAAGGACGGTGCTAAGCAGGGGTCCTGGGACATAAAGAGTCTGTTGAGGGCCTCTGGCTGGCCAGTATCGTCCCAGATTGACACCATTAATCCAAACCTGGCCCTGATATAAAGGACATCATGAGAAAGGATACAGTTACTGTCAGTGGTGTCACACCCATGGGGGATGGGGGTGTTGCAACACCCCCACTTTTACAACAAGGTGATTTCATCCCCCCCACTTTTTCCTAAGGTATTAAAACCATTTGCCCTCCCTCGCGGTGTACCAGCGTACTTAAATGGAGCTCACCTCAGCACCCCATACATGAAA
This sequence comes from Spondyliosoma cantharus, assembly GCA_900302685.1. Classification (NCBI taxonomy): domain Eukaryota; kingdom Metazoa; phylum Chordata; class Actinopteri; order Spariformes; family Sparidae; genus Spondyliosoma; species Spondyliosoma cantharus. The sequence goes on along the minus strand of OMLP01015253.1, from coordinate 29,591 downwards.
AGAAAACCCATTGGTCAAGTTAGATTGATTGACAGCCAATCAAGCCAATCACAGCTCTGCGCTGTGATTAGCTTGAGGGCAGAGGTATGAAACGGTTATTTAGCTAGTAATAATTTAGAACTTTGTCTGTAAATAACTCAACTATGTCTTGCTTTGTGGCATGTCAAGTTGTCATGTAAGTGGAGTTATGTGACAGGAGGGAAACAGAAAGCTAGCTTTCAATCCATAAATGCACTAATTCAAGTTTATAGTAGTACGTTCATATTCTTGCATTAATGCCATGTAGGAGTTGATTTACTTAATTTAAAGCTAATTGTTGGACCTTAAATCCTTCTTTTCAATGAAGAAAATCTCCTACATCAACTCATCCCTGTAACTGCTCTCAGAAACTAGAAAAGAATAGAAATGAAGACAATGAAATGCAATAAAACTATTAAAATCTTAATAAGATGAATAAAATAGTATAGAGTACAATAAAGGCTAGGATGAAAGATTAGTTAAAACAGATTAGAACAACAAAATATGTGTAAAATAATTAATAAAAAGCAGATAAAATAACAAAAGAAAGGAATGTTTCCTAATCAAAATCAAGGCTGTAGATTACATAAAATATTTCAACACTTCATGTTCAGGAATATTAACATTGAGATCTTTGTGTTGCCAATTTCACTCACTCACACTTGTTCTTTAATAAAACCTATAAATTAATTGCTCAATATCATGGTATGTGATTGCTTGTGAATATATAATATCTTGGGTAGCGTTGTGCTATAATGTACATTTTGAATGCAATATTATTTGCATATCCTAGTGAAGAAAATCTAGAAATGCATTTCATTAGTTTTGGAGATTGAAACACCGGCCAAAGGTGGTTGCGGTGCTCATGTGCTACCCCTAGAACCCCCCCAAATTTAAAATTGCTGCTCCACCCCTGGTTACTGTATCCCTAGAATCATGAGGAAAACATACTGTACACAGGAAATAATGTGCCCCGTAAATCAATCAAATTACCTTTGTCCATTCACTGAGTCTGAGAAAGGTGTCCTGAGCCAGGCCGTTGGGCTGTAAGGTCCCCATGTAGAAGACCGGCCCAAGTGAAGGATCTTTCTTAGGGGCAGGGAAGTACTTGTGACTGTCCGAATGAGGCCATCCACCAGCGATGGCTCCGTCGATGTCCAGAGAGTAGATCTTCCAGTCAGTCAGGACGTCTTTACCCAGGATCAGGTGACTCAAGAGGCCCTGCAGCACACATACTGTTTAGCAGCTAACACTGGTGCTGGTTTATACATACATTTAACTCACAGTAGTTATCCAATAACTTTTCATTTTTCATAATCGTTTTAAAGTTTTAGGGTTTGTGGTTTGTTACCACCTCTAACAGACTGGTGCTGGTACCATGGCTTCATCAATCTTTACATTCTGTTCTGTCCTGAGGACCAAAGGCCCCCTTAAACGTACCTAAAGGAACATTTAAGCAGTTATATAACAGTGTCAATTTAATACTGATGACTATATGACCTATGTAAGAAAATGAAACCATCTGTTTGCATAATTATTATACTTAATGCCTGTCATCAGGTCGGATTGCGACTTTTCTGAGTCAGTCATTAAATTAAAAGTGTGAGGAGTCTCACAGCCGGAGGAAGGAAGCTGCTCTGTGGTCTGGTGTTATGATGTCGAACTAAAACAGTCATCATTTCTTTTGTCCAAAGAGGCCGCCAGAATCAACAATAAAAATGAAAGTTCCTTGTAGCAGCTTTAAACAATGATTTCAAATATGTAAATAGTGAGGTGGAATAGTGAATTTCAGTTGTTAAAGTTCTATAACAGTTTATCCATGACAGAAATCTAATTGTTAGATCACTCTAGGGTCTCCTTCTACAGCATAAATACTGCAGGGTACATGCATGTTTTTTTTTTTTTGAGTAATCTTTGTACATAGTGCTTTTGTTTATTGTGTAAAACAACCATTCCCAAATTTAAAAGTGGCATGGCCCATTTTTGAAATGTGAAATAAAGGTCTGAGCCCCACTCAAACTTTTAAATCACAACTCCTGTTGATCCTGTAATTGACACGATGTAAGAAAGGTGCTAATGTTGTGCAAACGCCAACTACAGGATTTGGCGTGCACACACATGGATTGGTATCTGACAAAGATGGGTGAGATCTGAATCATTCATTTAACTCAACTCCCTCGGTTTATTACTTTTGATTACTTTTTAGTGTCAGTGTCTGGAGTAAAACTGAAATAATGCCCCCTTTGTGTTTCAATACTTTATGGTCATTTATGTATTGTTACTTTTCTTAAATGTGTGAGCCTACTTTAAAGCAAATGGGAGGATTATAACATCCAAACCTTTCTGTTTACTTGGTTATAATAAGGTCAAACCAAAGAAAAAAGATACAGAAAAGGGATGATCTAGTAGCTATTAGTTTTACACATACTGTATTGAGGTTTGTAGATACCCAAACAATGGGGAAGGGAAGACAGTATCTAGTGTTAAGGAAGTGATTGTGTGTGCAGAGAAAATGTAATTAAAATCTCTGTGGGACTGGACTTTTGTTCTCTTGCCTTGTAGTCATTAATCTTGCTGCCAAAGTTCACCCTGCCCATGTTCTCCACGAGGACGTCCACAGTGTCCCCCTGCTGTCCGCTGATGTTCGTCACAAGCGCAGTGTCTCTCTCCAGCAGGCCCTGAAAAACCTGTCGACACACAGAGCCACTCTTAATTCTGTTTCTGAACATTTAAACAAAAAAAGCAAGAACCTGAATTTCCACAGCCTGATTCATTACAAAAAAAGCTTGCTTGATCTTAACCGGTGATGTTTTCCCTCCACCCAACCTAAAATCCGATTGGCTAGCAGACAACAAAAGTTCATTGTAAAGCCTTACCCCATTGACGGACACATATGCACGGTCATGAACCCCATTCAGTGGAGAGATAAGTGGCGTGGGCTGCGAGAGGTCCCTGGGCAGCGTGGTCCGATACAGCATGTATCCATAGTACTGCACAACAATAGACATGACAGGTTGCAGACACAACAGTCTAGAAGTTCTCCACGTTTCAAGAGGTTTTACGGTCACTACAACACCAGTCCCCTCCGCAGACACCATACCTGTTTCATCTCTTCAAACGTCAGAGGATACTGGGATTCCACCGGCCCGAGGGGGGAGAGCGTGTTCAACAAGCTGCTGACGTTACCAACCTGAAAAAAAGTGTCCATCATTAGGATCAATCACAGCAACCACTCAGGCTCATTGTCAGTAACTTTTCATTGTAATACCTTCTTCAGGTTCACAAAGCCGTAGGCAAACTTGGGCGTTGGTGGTGGCATGGGTCCAGAGGGAATATCTCTAAACTGTGGAGAAACTGTGAATCATTAGTCATATCTTCGACATGTGTGCATGTGGAGGCAATCAGGACATCGGCCTCAGTGGGTGGCAGCTCAATCAATGGTACCTGCTTAATCACGTCTCTGATGGCCAACAGCTTCTCCGTGGGGTCTCCTGCCTCAGACAGCGGGGCATCGTAATCATAGCTAGTCAACACCGAGCGGAACCTGGTGTCGTGATCGGCACCTGCGAAGACACGAATCGCACCGCAAGCTGAGCCTTTATCTCGGAACCGCATCGCAGCTGAGATGATTCAAAATGGCACTGATAATAAAAATACATGACTTTACCGTTCCAGTAGCCAAAGTTAGTGCCTCCTTCGAACATGTACCTGACAGCAGAGAGAGGAGACTGTGTTCAGTACACAGACTCTGTACTTTTTAACCCTTAACAGCAGGTTTATCTCAAACTAGTGATCGATGCAACTCGAAGAAAAGACTGGCAGTATTTGATGTTTTTCTTATTGTCGTCACATCTCATGAAAAGACAGAAGCGGCAAGAAATTTATCACACAACAATGTCCGACATGTCATATTCCCCTGAGCCATAGCTGTTCACTGTCATCACATCGACTAAAAAAACAAATCAATGAGCCACACTGGTGCACCCAATGGTCCTACATCTCTGTCTTTATTGTATGTATGTGTTTATTTGACTCTCATCTGTTCACACTCTTTTAATAGGTTTTATGGATTTTCCTTGTTTCTGTGAGTGGTTCCCTCATCTGTGTTTGAATGAGCTCAATGAGACAAACCCCATTTAGTTTTATGATGATATGGCAATAAGGGATTGAATCTCTAATCTTGAATCTTCATCACAATGAACGCTGTCGATTCCTGTCGCTGTTATTCCGACATTAATCTCTATAAACATACATCTGCATATTTCCATCTGTATCACGTTAGAGAGGCGAAAATGCAATGTCATCACCGATTGTCTGGCAGTGAATCTTTTTGTTGGCTTTTTATTAAATGTATCTCCAATCATATGCAGATATATATTTATAGAGATTAGTCGAAATGTTGTTTCGACTTTAATCAGACGGTAAGCAATGAACAGCGTATGGAAGAGTTATTAATTATGTGGATATTCCCTGGCTACACTGGAAGGCTGAATCATTAGCCTTTGCCCTCAGAAGTTAAATCAACATAAGACAATAGGTGACAAGCACCAAATGTGCATTAATCTGCTCATGATAATAGTACCCAACAAATGCACTTTATGTTTCAGTTAGTGCCCATCTGTTTACCCATTTATAAAGATTTACTTTGTTTGAAGGATTAAATGTCACAGAAAGAGCCACAGACAGACTATGGAGGTTAGAAAGAAATTACTAACGAGTTAAGCACGATAATATCTGTATCTGCTTTCAAATGACGGCCCAAAATCATAATTTCTACCGATGTGACAGGCCGATAAGATGACCTTGACTAAGTCGTTTTCTTATTTTGCCCTTTGAATGTGTACATCTTGATCTGCCAGCGGGCCATCACAATATAAATAAGCAGAATAATATGTTTATTCTACAAGAGAGACTTGAAGTCTCCAATTAAGTGGAAAAATATGTGCATATATTGATATGAGTTCAGCCTGCAAAAATCCAATATGCATTGGATACATTGCGCACATCCTTAGTAATAACACATCCTTGATTTTGGTCTAGTCATGGCATTTGTTGACAATAAGAAAATTATACACAAATGTGCACCAAATGTGTGATGATGTTTGGGGAGACATACATGTTGACGTTGGCCCCCATGGTTAGCATTTCTGCTAGCACTCTGCTGACCTTCTGAGCATCAACCACAGCGTGCTGATCCCCCCAGTGGTCCAACCAGCCGGTGTAGAACTCCGAGTTCACCTGTAACATAATTTAAATGCATCACACGCTCGGTTTGATGAGTCAGTAATTAGGGCGTGTTAACAATAATGAATTAACATGTAACCAACCAGGGGCCCTCTGGGTTCAAACCGTCTTTGCCGGTTGAAGGCTTCCGTCACGTTGTTGCCTGTATCAAAACAAATAGACACATTTTCCTTTAACTTCACACAGTAGATGATGCCCTCCTATTAATCATTTTCATATCGCACTGACTCGTTCCAAAGTCTACTGTGGCGTATAATCCCTCCAGACTCCCGCAGGTCATCTCCCTGTCTGTGTTTCCATCCGTGGTGAACAGGACTGTGTCTTCACCCAGAAAGAAGCGGAACAGAGTCCGCAGGTGACGCATGTAGTTGTAGTCACAAGCAAAGTAACTTCCATATTCATTCTCCACCTGTAGAAGAAGATAATTACTTAAAACCAACATTAAAACATTTGCTTATAAGAAACGTGATTAATTTAATGCTCCACCTGGACAGTAATGATGTTGCCTCCGTTGACGTACAGCCACGGCTTTATTTTGGGGAGAAGAACAGCGAACCAGTTGCTGACTGCCTGGACATAATCTGGAGCAGAAGAACATAAATCAAAGAAACATAATTATTTTTAAAAAACAAGACAAAGACATGCACAGCAGCTGGACTTTATACCTGTGTCAGCTGAACGAAGTATGATGTTTGGTTTCTGAAGTAACCAGGCTGGTAATCCGCCCTGGGAGGGAAGAACACATTGTGGTTTTGAGAAAGTATCACCAAGAAATAATCACTTTATCAAACACACAATGTCACCAACATGATGTTGTCAGGAAGCAGTGGGAGATCATGTCTCTAATTTCTCGGTAAGATGACTAACAGCCAGTACAGGTTATCTTCTCATCAGTTTCAGTCTTCTCACAAAATGGGAAACAGGAACACATGACAGCAACAAACTTGTCTTAATTCTGTTGTAAATTACAACTCACTGTAAATACTTCATCACATTAAATCAGATGTAATTGTGATTGTGATTAACAAATTCTACAGACGGATGACAAACTGAGGGAGAACACAAGAAAGTTTCACGTTTCTGAATGTGTCACTGATCTGTTACACTTGGCATCTACAGGAGGGTCACAAAGTCTGAGATGAGTTAAAATACTTTTATTTTGCATTTGTTTTGTTTTTTATTATTCCAAATAATAATATCAGCTTAATTATTTGAGTGAAAAGTTTAATCTTTCTATACCCCCCTTTTGCGTTTCTCGTGCTGGCATGGACTCCACAAGTTTGTGCAAACCATCTTGCACAAAAACACAACCGGAGCTTTGTAAGATCATGCTGGGACAACATGAGTCATCAGGTTTTACACAAACTTGTGTTGAGTCCATGCCAGCTCAAGGGAGACATACCAAATACAAAGATATTTTGAAATTCATGTACGTTTTTCAAAGACGCAACTTTGTATCCAAATTGTTAAGCAAATGCAAAATAGAAGTATTTTGACTCGTGGTCTCAGACTTCTTGACCCTACCATATATAACTTGGCTGAGCCAATATAAGACAAAGTAATGCAGTTACAATTTCAAGCAGTTTCAAGGACTCTTTTCCAAAATCCCAGCACTTTTTAAACCTTGAAAACACACTACATTCAAATTCTCTGCTTATAAAAATGTAACGAGAATGTTTTTTGTTTATTTGAATGTTATGCTAATGGTGATGAAAATATCTGGATGATCTATACTTTAATCCGTTTGTAATATCCCATGTTTTGTTCCTTTTCTTAATTTTACTCAAGAGCCATGTTTTTTTCTCATAAGTGACTAAACAAGCTGTTCTCAGAGGAAAATAAGGTCCCCACAACACTGTTTGAAGCTTGAAAGGTGGCAGGGTCCGCCAAATAGAAACAAAGTAAAAAGTATGAAACTGTGTGTTTGTTTATTCAGTCATGAAAAACAAATAGGTTTGTTTATTTAGTTTGCTGAGGCATAAAAAATCAGTTAATTAAAATTTCTTCCCCAAAACTACAGAGTGACCCTTTAAGATCGTGCCCTCTTTCTTGATAACGTACAGTTACCTTACTGTGTTTATCAGTTCCCTCTCCGCTTCTCTTTAAGGCTGTGATGTTGTGTGAGCTCATATTGTTACAACAACTAGCCTACTTCTAATCAGACTTTCTCACCATTTCCCATTCTGCACAGATGTACGGTCCTGGGCGCAGGATGACCAGGAGACCCGTTTGGTTGGCCAGGTCCAGAAAATGCTCCAGATCTCTGTCCCCTGTGAAGTTGAAGACCCCCTGTACTGCTTCATGGAAGTTCCAGGGCACGTATCTGTGATGTGATCAACCAAAAACCAAAGACATGTTGAGAGGACTGTAAATACGTATGAAAGAAAGTGATGTGTTGGACTTACACTTGGATGGCATTGAGTCCGGTCATGTACATCTTCACAAGCCGGTCCTTCCAGTAGTACCGTGGGATTCTGGAGTAGTGAATGCTGCCAGAGATGTACTGAAAAGGCTTGGCATCTTTGAGGAAACAGTTGTGTTTGTAGTCTATAGAGAAGGATCTGCCTCCAGAGACCTGCAGGAGACATTTGCATTCAATCATTTTAATGTGACTCTTTCCATTACACACAGTTTGACATTGATCATCTGCCTGAAAGGGGAAATCTTGTAGCATTAGATTGTAGACTTTACATCTGTTGATTCAAAGAGAAGTTCCTATTCATACAACCAAGATTACTAAAAGAAGTGACTTTCCAGGAAGTACAAACTTGTGATGGATCAGGTGACTTTTTCTATTATTAAAGTAAAGTCGACTTTTGAATCTTTCTTACCAAGTTTCCAGTCAAACAGGCAAAGTTGACTGCAGCGAAGAGTAGAACAGCAGCAGCCATGTCCGCTGCCTTCCTGCGAGGACTGAACCTAAAACTTGTTCATAACTAATTTATATTCTAATGTTATGTGTCCATGTCGCCTTCAGCTCAGCATGTCTGTTGTTGGCTGCCGGAGGAACATTATTCTCAGCGTCCTGTTCGCTTCTATAGCACGTCATGTGACTCTCATTGGGCAGCAGCAGGGTCCTAAACTCCGTCGTTTCAACCTCAGCCTCGTTTTTACTGCAGCGATTCACACCCAGGGGTGCCTGTACCCCAGTGTGTACGTCTGCAGGTGTCAGGGGTTATTTTAAAGAGAAGCTCAGTTAAATGTTGTGTAGATCTCAACCTCCTGAGTCAGCTGTAACACATGAACACTACGTAGCTGGCAAAGCATGCAGTGAAGTCTTGATAAAATGGTTGGAAAAAGTCATGAATAATGCTAATGTTATCTAGTTATCTTCTTGGTGCATCTTAATCATTGATTTAACTTTTAAAAGCAATACTCAAAAGGGGTAAATGAATAGCTAAAATATGGTCAAAGGTGGTTAGTGGTTAGTGGTTATGGTTAGTGCTGTTGCCCATCAGCAAGAAGGACCTGGGTTCGAGGCCCTTTCTGTGTGGAGTTTGCTTGTTCTCTCTCCGGGTACTCCAATTGGTTATGCAGTCGGATATGCAGTTGCTTTAAGTATGGGCTAAATGGTGAAAAAGCTAGGTTGGAAATTCATTATTAAAAGGGGCTGGAATTTGGCTAATGGATAAATGCTTAAATAGCTAAAAGTTATTGATAAATAGTTAAACAGATTCATTTAAATAGATAAAATTAAATACTTAGCTGAAAGTTTAGACTAGCGTCAGCCTAGGTGGAAGAAAGCAGTTGAAATAGTTAGCTAAAAGTATTCGGCTAAATGGTGAAAAAGCTAAAGTAACAAATGAATTATTAAAATATGCTGAAAGAAGGCTAATGGATAAATGCTTAAATTGACATCTAAAAGTTACAGACAAATGGTTGTAATAGTTTGATTTAAGTGAAGCATAAACAGGTGAAATAGTTAGCTCAAAGTAGCTGATAAATGGTTCAAAAGGTTCAGTTTCAGAACTTGTGGAAAAATTTTGAAAAATTACAATTTAATATTGTAATAATAATATTTAGTATTATAGTCCACTTGAAGTAGGCTGATGAAATGAGACTAAAACTTGGAAAATGTGTTTACAGTTTAACCACCAGATGCCACTGTGTGAGCTTAACTTTTCATCTTCATTAGAAAACACATTATGTTAACATGTTATTACCAGAAAATTTCTGTCAAAGCTGGTTGTAGTGTCAATACATGCTTACAATACAAACAGATGATAAAGATAGAATAAAAGTATGTAACTGTTTTGACTGAGACAAAAGAGAGAGAGAGCCGCCATACGCTAAAATGCTGTCACAACATGCTGTCATCCTATGCATTATATAGATAACAAAGCAGCCAGTTCAGGAATGGTTTGCTTTATTGTAGCAGCAGGGCTCCGCTCTGAGGATGTCGTCTTTTCATGTTGTGTGAATGATAGTTAAAAATCAACCTTTGGTCACAAAACTCAAATATTTAATCATCAAGGTTTGTGACTCTTTTTCAGATAAATGTGGACTTTAAATGCCAGGATTCTGCGACCGACACGTCATCTTGTGGTGAGCAATGCTGGTATCATAATAATACATACATTCGCAATTATTGTTCTACTAACAATTGAATGGTTGTGATAACGTCACATCCTTGAGTGGAGCACTAGATGGCGCTTCAATACCTTGATGAGAACCAGTGAGTGGATGGTCCTATCTATGGAGAGACAAACTCATAATCTTTAAAGAAAGACACATCAAATAACGGGCCTACTAAATTTGGATCCTTATACAAAAATAAAGCTCTATTTTTGATCAAAGAAAATGTATTGTTCTGCACTGAAGTTGAACAAGTACAATTTGCAAAATGCTCAGAATCCGATCCCGAAGCACAAAAAAATGTTTCTGAATAGCACTGGTATCTCAAAGTCTGGACTAATTATGAGCTAATATTTTCACTCTTCACTGAAGTCATCATGAGAGCCTGTTTCGTGTCTGTTTAATTGCACGTTTCCAGCAAAAGAAGGGGAAAAAAAGCCTCCAAGTATGTTGACACACTCAAAAAGAATCAAAGTTGCTTCCAGGACCCATTTGTTGCAGGCCTGCACATCATTATGGTTACAGAAAGCTCTTAAGTGGGAGTGAAGTGGCTCACGCTGTAGTGCGTAATGGGAGCAACAGTTTATCTCTGTCTGTCATGTAAACACAAAGCAGTTAATCCTGGTAATTCGGGCTAATAATGCCTGCATTTGCCTGCTGGCCTGTCATTGTGTTCACATGCTTATGTACACACACTTTTCGGGATGCTTTTACTCTTTTTTTCCAGCCTCAGCAGTAATGAGTGTACAGTAATCTTGTTTCCTGCGCTGCCTCTTTATTCATCAATCTCCATTTTGAGAAGATTGAAACTGGGGGTGCTCACAATTGCTAATGGCAACTGATCTCAATAGCAGATAGAAGAAATGCTCTGGCTCTGCGCCTCATTAGCCCACTGTCAGACGCAGTTAATTGTCTCGGGAATGAGAGGAGGAACGACATACATGGGCTTGTAATTTAGTTACAAGCGATAGTGCCTGAGGAGGGCTTGTCAGTATGCCACATTTGAAGCCCCTGAGTTTGAGAGAAGCTGATGTTCAAGCCGCAGAGAAAACCAGTGACTAATGCACTGAGGACAGCACCACTTACCGAAATGCAAGAGTGGAAGTATAAAGGAAGTGACTGAGACTAATACAAACACCACAGAGACTGCTTTACTCCCATTACTGCAGTCACAGACACTCAGAGGAGATCAGGTTGCACTTACGTCATTACATCTGGGTTCAAAATCTCTTTATTTGACTTGCAAAATACCATAGTCAGCCATTTAATTAGCGCATAAAGGTACAGAGCAGACCTGCCAACAGTAATTGGAGAGTCCTGCCTCTCACATCACGGGAGACACAGGAAAACCCTCACCCTGGGGTCGGGCGTCACCCCAATGAGGTCATCTCCACAGAGTCTGTAATTAGATTGAAGCGTCCCCTCTGCTCTACCACCCCCGATATAAGCCCTTTATGTTGTTTCTGGTGGAAGCAGGTGCATTCAGCTCCCCTCTTCCCCTCCACATACTCCCCCCAGCCACCACCTGGAAATACAGTTCATATGGAGCAGCTGATGTTAAAGGAGCATTCCACAAATTTACACGGCTTAAATTTAAAGGTGCGATATGTAAGAATAGGCCAGCAGTTGAAGTCATACTCAAAACAAATGTCCAGCATAGCATCACAAGAGTGACAGCTAACTACTGGTAACCACTGCTGCACCAGAGGGGTGTTTATGTTTACAGCGCTAGCACAGGAGCTTTGGATCGGACTTAGCTAGCTAGCATGCTAACCTCAGTAGATATCTCTGCAACACAATAGACTTCATAATAACTGTTTTTCAACAACAATTCTTACATATTGCACCTTTTAAAAGGACAGTTTACTCATAATGAGAAATAGTACTTGGTCTGTGAAAAAGGCAGCCTATCCTCTTTAGAAAAAAAAGCAGGTTATTTCAACTCATATTTATGTTTATTGTAAGGAGGCGACCGCAACGATCATGTTGATTTGGGAGCGATGATAGTTTTCGTGTTGGGAGTCACTGGCAATTGACCTATTCAGTCATTTAGGTATGAGGTATGTTGGCAAATGCTGTATTGCTTTTAAACCAAATTGTTCACATACACACTCACATATTGATGTTGGCAGAGATGTAATGCAGACTTCTCACCTGGTCATAGTGGAGAGTGGAGTGGGGTTAAGTGTCTTGGTCATGTGGACAATAGAAACTGGTAATCCAAACACAAACGTGCTGATTAATGAACAACCTGCCTCAATTGTATAAATAATGTTTTCTGTTGCTCTGTGAAGTCTGACTATTGTGTTTTATCACAAGAATTCCCCCCAAAAAGACAAAAACAAGGCAGTTATGTGGTTACAAATTCCCTCCTCATTATCAGTTTGGGAGTTTAAGGCTCTTCCAACATCTTAATATCTACAATCACATGTTATTACACACATTTCCTTCACTGTGGCACTAAAGTTTTGTCATCAATATAGACACAACCTTGGTGATCTGGACAGTTTGCAATCTAACCATTCACATATATATTCCAGAACATTCCTCTAAGGGAAAAAATCAAGCAGCATTGTCATATAGTATTAATCTTGTTATTAAACGAAACATTTGACGTTATAGTTTTCTTATTATAACATGAAACGTTTTACATTGTAACATGATAACTTAAGTTGTTACAACATAAACATTTTCCGTTATAACCTAACAATATGTCATGTGAATATTTGTTATGACGACAATTTTTTTATGTTATAACAATAAATGATCACATAATAACATGAAACAATTCATACAGAACAATGTGATACATTTCTACTTTGTTTCAACGTGAAAAAAACACCTTGTTATAACACTGAACTAAGCTGCACTAACATCTCTCTCTGTGCCAATTCTGCACATATAAGGTAAAGCACAGTGATCAGTGATGTAACAGTTCTACGTGTTGAGCTGTCTGTGAGTCACACAGTTGAATCATACGAGGAGAAATCCCCACAGGTCTCCGTATCAGTCCTGAGTTCAGGACACTGAGAGGAATGTACCCTCTCTGTTTTCTCAGGCTCTGAATGTCCACTGAGTCACTGCCGGGCTCACTGATGCTGACACAGTGGACTCTGAGAGAAAGCTGTTTTGAGAAACTAAACAATAAACAACAACGTCCAGCGGCATGTTTGCATTTTATAGCTCAACAGTCCGGCGCATCCTTGGCATTCCTTTCCAGGTCTCTTGAAAAGCAATGAAACCACAGATAGGAATTTATATAGGGAGTAGGAGGCAATCTTACTCTGGGAGCATTGAAACATGAACCTTTATATACAAACAGGAAGTTGACAGTGCGGGGGAGCATGGGAAGTGTGTGAGCTGGCCCTCATTCCTCAGCCGCAAGGAAGGTATGGTATGCGATTGGGGTACGAGTCTGTCTGAGGGGGAATGTTTGTGGTGAGAAATTGCTCAATCTGGGCTAATTCCCCTGAACCCATGTGGTCTATCACAGTTGATGGAGAGGCTTATTTTAAAAATCAATCAGGGTGATAAATGCCTTTCATTCAGTTCTGTCCCCTCCATTTAGAGTAACATGTTGACTGCCAAACAACATGTTTCTCAAGTTTAATTCTAGATTTATTTTTAGCTGCAGTGTGGCAACCTTTGTCCATCGGTCTACTTTTCTACCAACTACTTTTGTGTCCGACTGACACATCTTGACAGACGATGTCAGATGTCATAGAGATGTTCAAGCACAGAAGATTTATTACATTTACCTTGTATGCTAAGGCCAGTTGACATATGTGGTTCAGAGTAAAATGTCTCAACAATTACTGGATGAATTGCCATGAAACATAGTACAACTTTATGTTACTTTTCATGTAATGCCATCATCATGTGAAATTGTTGTCCAATGTTTTAGTTTGTGGCCAAGTACTAGCAAAACTAATGTCATTCCCATCAGTCTTAGCTGTAGTTTGTACTTTGGGTTGAGCGAAGTGTTAAGGTCAACATGGTAAATATTATATCTGCTTAACACTAATATATTAGCATTGTCAGTGTAAGCATGTTAGCATACTAATCTCAGCCTCACCAGACCCACTAATGTGGCAGCAGACTCCTTGTTTTGATATTTAATTTATTTACCTTTTAAATTGTATGTTAGCTCTTCCCTCCATATAATACATGGCTCTTACATTGTTTGTGGAATTTCTTTATGCAATAGGAAATCATGGAGGAAAAATTGAATGAATGATTTATTTTTCATTAATTGACTTGCACCTTAAGGGAAAAACCTTCCAAACATCTACATGTAATTGTTTTACATAACTGTTAATAAAATGTAACATCACTGTAATCTTTATTTTATATATTCATTATTTTGATCAATTCGTCTACCATGGTTTCACAGTATTAAGGCTTTTATATAACTGTATTTCATTTCAAATTTCACTTGTCTTTATTTTCAATTTATCTTAAATAAAATATATATATCCGCCATAATCTAAAAGTATTTAATGGCTTTTTATTGGCCAATTGTGGTACTGCCTTGTGGTTTTTCCTCAATGTCACTGCGAATTCCCTCAATGATATCTTGAATATAAATAAAGCTTAATGAATTAATGGAGAAAAATACAGAGAAAAACACCTATAATTGAATCCAGTGAATTGTTGCCACTTACAGAATATTTTGGTCCTGTCATCGTCATAAAAACATCACAGATCGCTGACAGAGGTGTGAGTAATGCCCTCAATCGGAGACCTGCTGGCTCTGCGGTGTTCCAGGATCGGCCACATGATTTAATAGATGTGGCACCAGGATTTGTCATCGACCATATTTACACATTAATGTGATGCTGCCAGCGAGAGTGATCCAATAAGGATTGGATCACCTTTGTTTAATGTTACTGTTAGGCGATCCATTTTTATCTCAATGTTCACTGCTCTTGCCATCCATCTTATCTAAACTACATTTGTTTAATCAATTTTATGCCCCCCTCCCTCCCTCCCTCCTGCTTTGTTTGCTTTGTTCCCTGGGTGTGTCCAATGATCTGCTGCTCCCCTGACACAGCGGTCCTCCGTCCTGAAGGATGAATGAACACTGACCACATCGTTTCATTAGTGAAATTCAACAGAAGGAATCATTACAACATTGCTCTCATTTGTATGAATGGATCAACACTTAAATCTACTTAAATGTTATTTATACTTTTACTTTTATCATCACTCTGTTTCTTTATATTGTAAATTTACCACTGAAGATTTTTGTCTAATTAACATCTGCATGACATCTTTTCCCGGCCCCCGTTTTTTTGATATTTTGTGTCAAAGTGTCTAATAGTTGATGTTGTCGGATGTGGAGATTATAAAGCCAAATTCGTGATTTTGTGCTATATGAATAAAATTTACTTGACTTACTATATTTTCGTGTTATCAGGTATGTGATGATATGGGTGTTTTTTTATTCTTAGACCTGTTATTGATATGATGGCATTTCCAATATCAAATTACCTCTAAAGGAAACAGCACCGGCACATGGTGCTGTATGTGTATTCTACAACATGTGGGAGGCTGTTTCTTTAGCGCAGGTTTTTGTTGCTGTTGCTTTTAAATCAAAGGACAACATATAAATAAAAACTTGATTATCCAAAACCTAAACAGTCATGGACCTGGATGTCAAAGGTATGTGCACTTTAAAATTGCAGTACTTTGAAGACATAATCTAAAATGTAATCAATTCATCCTTGAAAATGTAACTATAATCTAATTAAACAATGTTTTTTTTCAAATATAATCTGGGTTGGTTTTCGTAACATGCTAATGTAATCCTGATTTCATGTAATCCATTACTCTGGTTGAATTTGACTTGAAGCATAAATCATTAAAACAAAACAAACAGATGGGACCATGATGATACAACTGAGCGTAGCTCAATGTATGTGCTTGTTGTTCAGCTGGCAGTCGGGGTTCCAGCAGTCATGCATAGATTGGTGCTTTTTACATAATCAAAGCACCTCCAGTTAAGTGATTATCATGGTTTGTTTATGGCTATATAGAGACTAATCAAACAGTCACTCTCAGTCAGCGGGACCTCCATCACATGTTTTTCAAGTCAGACGCACCCATTGTTTGACATGAGGCTGCAAAAGGGTCCTTCACCCGACCTCAATGACTTTGCCTGAGGTCTTGTCTGCCAGTAGCCTCCATACACAATTCTTAAACATGTCGTGCTCCATTTTCACGCTTAATCAGACATCTATATAATAGAGCCAGAATATTGATCTGAAATGGTCACGTTACCCTCAGTACCCTGGCTCCTTGAGTCCATAAAAGAAAAACTTCCATACATATATCACTGGCTCTGGCTCTGTCTGTTGGTGCCACTGCATATGGCTATATAGGGACCATTTCTGGAGCTGCAGAGCTTTCCACAAATGTACCGCATGCTGTAAGAGCAGGAAGTGGGGGCATAGATTGCACAGTGGATCTGTATGTGAACTGCCTCGAGGCTTTTCACTTTACAGCTTGTTAAATGTAACACTGGAGAGGTTTTTAGAAACATTTTGTTTTCATTATATATGTTTTAAAAGGTCCCATATTATGGTCAGGTGCAGGCTTTTATTATGGGTGTCAGCTAGTTAAATGCAACACTGGAGAGTCTTTAAAAAACATTTTGTTTTCATTATATATCCTTTAAAGGTCCCATATGTTGGGCAGGTTCATTTATAATCAGAAATCTCACTCTGTACAATATGGGACCTTGGATACTTCCCCTCCATCCATCTTCCTGCCTCTTGATATGCTGTGCCTAAGACCTTTGAGTTGCCTTGATCATTGTTGTAAACTGAAGGACTGATGACCATGCTCCATTATGAAACACGTCTCACAATAATTCTAATTTCCTGCTGCGATCACCTATGTTTTATGAATCCTCTTCAAACTAAGAATACACCACACAAGCATTGCGCTCACACTTTACCTGAACGATTGTTCAACTCAAAGGGACCAAACCAGCATATGTTGACAGCAGGTCTTACGGTGAACCACATCCCTTCCCCCCTTCGGGCCCCTCTGGGGATCTTGATGGCCAAATGGATGTTTTGTCCCTGCTCTCTTTGTCCTCTCAGGTAGAGTGAAAAATAGCTGTGCTCTACATTTTCTTCGTGCCTGCTTACCCACCACAGTGTCACATCGAGAGGTTGAATTAGTGACTCACGTAAAGAGCAGTACTTTCACTATTGTTTGGTTTTGGCAAATGTGTAATGGGTAATGCTTAATCTGTGCAATGCTGAATATCCTCAGCAAGGCACGGCTGGCATTCTTCTCTGATTGTACGATTAGGGTCAAATCACCTGAGACATGATGTGGACTGTTCCAGCACAAAGCTTAATCTGTCACCAGTTACAGTTAGGTAACCGCCTCACAAATACTGAAACTTCTTCCCATTTCCGCAGTTCTGTTAGTCTGTTATTAGTCACCTGTCTGCTTCTGTGTCGGAAGTGTGTCTTACAGCACAAAATCTAGCAGTTTGGCATTTATACTAAAATTATGAGAAAGGTCAACACCGGACTGACGATAAACATATCACATTTTATAAATACAGTAAACATTAACCAATACAGCATAGGTACCTGCTTTGATATCTTTGGAGAAAAGCCCCAGACTTCCTTAAAGAAATGCTCAATTTTGTGAGTTGTAGAGTTATGAGGAACAAAAAAATGTTTGAAACACTGTCCACAGAAAAACTCTTAACTGTTTGCATCAATTCGGCAAATGTTATATATGAAAATGATTAAAAACATCATATCCATTTGTTCTAGTGATCAGTTTTACTATCAAGGTCAGGAAAGCACTCATTTTAAAAAAGGAACACATATCCAGAAACGAGGGAAACATGCGGTGAGTAGGTTGCTATCTGCATTGCAGTGACATAGCCAACATATAATAATTAATCTGCATAGCATTACGGAGAATAAGAATAGCTGGAGGTCTGTTTTCAGTGGAATCAGGTAAGTGTGTCTGTGTCAGAACTAACACAGCCAAAAAAGTCTCTGAGTTGTAAACAAGTTTGAGATTGGCAAAAGGATTGTCCAAGTATTAGTCATAGAAAGTCCTTACAGGAACAAACAATGATTATGTTGTTCTTATTAAAGCTGCGCCTAACCTTCTTATCAGGAATTACTGACTCACTTCATTAAAATTTTCCTCTCTCATATGGAGCAAAAACAATTATACATTATACATTTTTATATGCGCTTATACATTGTAGAAATTCAGTTCAGAAAGTTACTTTACATTACTGTGGCATGAAAAGAGCACTATAGTTTTGACCTGCTAACTATTCTAATACATCCACAAAACTGCCTCACATTTACCTTGATACCATCCAAACCAAAATTCAGCAAAGCCCGATAAAATTCAACAGTAAAAGAAGAACTGGCTTTAAAATAAAAAGAAGGAAAGCCACAACACTTTCATGGCCTTTCTGATATTAAATCATGCGAGATGGGCGTGTAACATGTACAAAAAAAAAAGTCACCAGGAGCCGGCTTTGGGAGCTTTGAACAACATTAAATGAAATTCAGGGTATAAAACATTCTTCCATGTCTCTTTATTAGCTGCCACACAGTCAATACTGATTACATAACAGACGCAATACAATTTGCCTGCCTAGATCTCTTGTAGGACTATTGCGTCTAGATTAACTTGTGTCTGTCTTTCCACTGTTATCCACAGGTCAAGACTGGCTGATCTTACTGGCATAAGGTCGCAGATTAAAAAGCCAGGGTTTTTCCTCTTGTATCGTTTATTGGAACTGATTGCATAAGCTTAAAAGACAACCAGTATGATTACATCTGGTGAGTGTTGTGTCTCTTTCTCTGCTCTTTACTCTAGTTTCACATGGAGTAAAGGCAATTATTATCTCAGAAGCGAGAGAAAAGAGCTCGTAGCATCTTCTAAAGAAAGCATCAATGCTAATATAATCACAATTTTATTTTCTTTGAGGTTTTTTTTGAGGCCTACAAGTTGAAAATGTAACCTGAACAAAAGGTTTATGCTTATGTTCAGGTGTTATGACTCCACTTCATGAATGTATCATGACAAGAGAATAAACAGCAGAGATGCTGAAGGGAACATTTGCATTGACAGGTGAGTTTTGATATCAGACAGCTGACAGAATGTACACGGTTAACATTCTGAGCTAGCCAGGCTACAGCTAACTTATGTAGCCTATTGTTCCTTAATTGGCTGTTTGGAGCCGATCAGTACAAAGTGCACAACCAGTCCAATGTTCAATTTTCACAAATAATGCATAGAAAAGTAGTTAACATTTTGTGGTCAGCCGTCCTTTACCTTTCGCTCTGTATATCTATATCCACCATCTCTTGAAAAAGTCGCTGTTAGCATGCTAGTTGCTCAACTTCCTTCCCCACTGACCATTTCCTGGGATGCTTTTTTGTTTTGTATTGTACATTAGGCTTACCTAAGATTGTGAAACTATTGTTTATGGCTTTAAAAAGACTTTGTGAGGGATTTGAAACAAAACAATACAATTTATGTGTGGGCAGAAGAAAAGCTAAAACCAGCTGGAAGCTAATAACAGCAGATTTGGATGCTAGCATGGTGAGACTCAACAATAGGCTACATTGTAAATGTGGGCAGAAAAGAATGAGCTAAAACAGGCTAAAAGCCGATGTCAGCAGAATTGGGTGTTCGCGTGCAATCTCTCAGCTAGTTCTTGTAGTTGTTTGGTCATCTGTTGTCATAATGTATACATCACCACACCATAAAGAAAGCACACCAATGCTTAAAATAAAAAAAATATTTTAATCACTGATTATAAATGAACATGCTGTGTTAGCAAGGATATGGGATTGAATGACCTCAGCTACTGTTATTGATTAGAACAGTATAACCCAGCTAATAAAGTTGAGGGAGTTTTTGCTGATACTTAAACAATGTTTCTTTTTACACTATCTTTAATTCGGGAATGGTGTCCTTCCCCAAAATCGTTTTAAGAAAATAAGTAATTCAAATGTAGTTTTATTGTTTCTCAATAAAATTAGCTTTAGGCTACAAGAAGATGATTTCTTTCTTCTTTTTTTTAAAGTCAATTTATTTGATCAATTTGCTCATATCCTGCCTTCCAGCACTTGGCAAATTGATTTACTCCAGTACTGGATTCATTTAAGAGCCAGTGTCTTGCCTATTGTCCCACAAAAACCTGGCCATTTCAGACTTTAGCACAAAATGCATGCATTACATAGCATTTACCACTTTCCTACTCACACACACACACACACACACACACACACACACACACAAAAATCAGATTGCACATATCCTGAGACCCACATCACTTTGTAAACATTCTCCCTCTCGTGCTGCCTCTTCCTCTTCCTTCTCATTTTATTTTTCCCAAAGGAGGAAGTCAAAAATTATTCTTACATCCGTCTAGCACACACACACACACACGCACACACACACACACACACACACACACACACACACACACACACACATGTATATATATACATATATATACATACATGGATTCCTGGGAGTGAAGCAATTTACTTGGTATCTGTCATTTTGGCAGCAGTTTCTCCCTTTGTATATGTGTTCCTGTGTTAAACATCCCTGTCTCCGGGAGGTGCACATCTTTTAAAAGCATGAAAGCCTTTGTAGCAGTGGACACAAAGAGGGCGTATGCTGAGGGAGGTCTGGGCCGCTGCAGGCTCCGCCCCCTCTGCATAATGTGCCGGGTCCATTGAAACGACTAGACAGCAGCAACACAGCGGCACACAGCCTGCACCGGGACCCTGAACAAATTACCCTGAAGTGAGAGAAGAAAAAAAACAGGACTGCAGAATGACTCGTGTCTGAGTCTGAAAAAAGAAGAGTGTTCTTTCTTTTTAAACTTTATCTTTAAGGAAGCGGATGGAAATCATTCGGGAGTACAGCAGCTTCCTCTCCTCCTCAACTGTGGTACCCTGAACTCAGACTACAAAGGGACGTGAGGGTCGAAGCCGCCGCTTTAAAAATGGATACTTTCTTTTTGGAGGTGAGTTTGAAAGCACTTTTCATCCACACGCACGCAAAAACACGTTTCTGCACTTCGCAGTGTACTTTCAGCTCCGACTCTTACATTAGTCTGGGACCGCGGCGGCTCTTTGTTTTGTGTTGTACGAGGTTTTTATCTGAGCTGCTGTCAGAATCACTTCAACTGTGAGCCGTATTACACTGTGAGTTAACTTAAAACCAAACAGACCCACGTTTTCTCATTTAGTCTGCGATATTTGTCTCTGGGATGCTTTCTCAGCCATATATCCCAGCCTGGTGGTGTTGGTGGTGGTGTGCCTGCACTGGGCTGGTCTCTACAGGATGCAGCTGTAATGGGAACTGTAACGAGACTCAGATATAAATTAAAAAACAATATTACTGTGTACAAAACGACACCAAGCCCTCATGTTACAGCTTCTCTTCCCCTTACATTCATTATTTCGTCCTCTTGCAGTAGTTTTTAAAGCAGATCTCCCAGCACTGGGTGCCCATGTTGG
>OMLP01015252.1:42254-58710 GCA_900302685.1 Spondyliosoma cantharus | reverse complement strand
TATTAAGTTTTGATTTCCATGCCCTCTTGTGTCTTGTCAGTGTCTCCATGTTTGTCTCCCTCTGTCTGCCAGTGTCCTCCTCTGTGCTTTTCCCCCCTCGTTACCTCACCTGGCCTCCTCCCTCCTCTCTCCTCTCTCCTCACCTGTACCTCGTCTTGTCATTAGTGTCTGTCTACTTAGTCTGTCTCTCCCCTGCACTCCTTGTCGGGTCATTGTCTTCGTTTCCTCGCCTTGTGTCCATGTTGCCTTCTTCGAACCCTCTTGTCATTGTCATTGCCTTGCCTTGCCTTGCCTTGCCCTGCCCTGCCCTGCCCATGTCACAGGTTTGCGTTTCATGTTTTTGGTTTTCGGTCTGTTGAATTTTTGCCGTTTGATTTGAACTTTGCTGTTTTGTTTGGTACTTTGTTTAGTCTTTTCTGTTGCTCCTTTGTTTCTTGGTTTTCATTCAGCTTTTTGTTTAATAAAGCTCGCCTTTTGTTCAAACTTTTGCCCCTTGAGTCTGCATTTGGGTCCACCCCTTCGTGTTTTCCCCGCTCCCTGACATTAATAGGAATTTAGGCAGTCTTTGTGTTGAGGATTTTATTGACATGAAAATGCCAAGAGAGGTGACTATAGCCAATTTGTCACCTTTTTATTGACACTTCTTTCTGCCCTGTGGGAAATTCGTCACATCTCCCAGTTGACTGAGTATTAAAACTAAAACAGACACAGGAAAAGCATAGTGCATCTGGTCATTTCTTAAAAATACATCACACTGTGCAGACTTGGGATCTACGGCTCAACAAAGTCACGCACTTAAAATGAAACGGGAAAGAAACCATTTAACTACATAGCCTACTCGCGCTCCTTTATGGGTGAGAAGCCACTTGGAGGATGGAACAAAACCGCGTTACACCTGCAAGGTCATTGAGTCGTGCCCTGTGGAATCATAACCCCAATGACATCTCTAAGTGCAACACGACTGTCGAAGCTACAAATCCCAGGTTTCTCTAATAATTAGTCAGATGTTAATGTAACAGTACAAACAAAACTCGGCAGGACAATAATTTTATGTCTTGAAGTAAACATGAGTGCTTATGACATTGTGTATCAACTTTCCTGCCTGCAGCAGTATTGTGTGTCGAGGGTTGTTTGGATGAAATGACTTGATTTTTCCTTTACTGGAGTCCCTGGAACAAAAATGGTCAATAGCTTATTGATGTAGTTATTTAAAAATGTAATTTTTGTATTAAAATGTCTAAAAACAACTAGACTGTATTTTGAGTTGTGTACTTTATCTCAAATGTTTCCAACAATGCTCAAACCCATACATTCCATTATTTACCTAAGTAACGATATGGGATTGGGAAGTTGGCGAATGGGTCTACAATTTAGTGCAAATAAAACTTAACATTACCTCATCTATTAATTTGTTCCTGACACACATTAAATAGATTTTTCATCAGCAGTGGTTGTTTAATGGGGTATACATCAACAGTGAAGGGAGTTTGACGGCAGGACCATTTATATTTATTTGCATTACTCATGCAGTGTTTATCTGCCCCAAACAGCCAGTTTACTTTACTTTACACAAGCCATCAGCTAAAGTTACGTAACGCAACAACAAACACCAATGTGTGTGTCCGTATGGTTAAAATCAACTCTCAGTTATATAAGTAGCCTGCTCACCAGAGAGTCTCATTCTCTCTTCTTTTCTGCCCTCCAGCTCCAGTCGGCAGTCAACATTAACATCACATTACATAAAAACCTGAAAACAAAGCGAAGATAAATCTATTTTTAATCGCAAAAGTTTAAAAGCAATCTCTGAGCTCTCCCTCCATCGGTGAAAGGATCTTAGTAGAATCCGAAGCGATTCCAGAGTCTAATCCCTTCACATAACACGCCGTAAACATCCTAGCCTAGTGGTCGAAGTTACAAATTGTATTTTTAATGTTGCCTATTCATGGAGCCTTCATGTCCCAGTGGATGTGAAATCACCTGGTAGGTTTTGGCAAAAAGGCCGATAAGATCTGCCCTCGGTACCAAGTTACCAGTATCTTGTCCAGTTTGTGTTCGGGCACATGCCCCTCGAGTTTGAATGGAAATGACAGGTAGGAAAGAAACTATCAAAGTGCGTATCAGCACGCATTAATTGAATTTACACTCAGTCTGGGGTTCCTCTTGAACATTACTGTCTCACATGATGAGCTATGACAAATTCTGGAAGTTAGAATGTTTTATTTAACGGTCTGTCCCTGCAAATCATCGTGTTCATGGTTTTTAAAACAGGCCTCGCAGTGAGAGCTGGCTATTAAGCAATTACACACAAATTAATTTACAAATAAACAACAGGATCAATCAATAAATCCATTAAGTGGACCGCTCTCTTGGGACTCTGAGGCATCTGTTACATAACCGACTGAATGAAGGAAAAGCAGACGACAGTTGGTAACAAAACTAATTGGTTCTTAGCTGACATATTGAATTAATATATGGGTTGGAAATCAATTTGACAAAAAGCTTCTTCACCATCAAATTACCCCACTACATCTTCTCCTCTTCAAAGATTCAAGCCACTCAGCACACAATACACGTGTATTACACATGTGATGCTCTGAAAGGCTGCCTCGCATTCACTTCTTCAGCTGTTTAAATCAACTTCAAAGCAGTGGACGTAAACTGCTCTCCAGAAAACTCTAATTAACTTCTTCAACTATTATCCCTCCACACCAGGCTAGCCTGGCCCCAAACACTGGTCCGTCAACTTAGATTGAAGATATTAATCACAGCAGCACAGAGAGAAGGAGTTATATAGACTATTATGACATGTGGTGTCACAGTGAGGAGCACACTGTGTCATTATTCTGTCTTTGAGAGCATTAAACCTGTTTAAACAGCTCCCCACCCAACAGCTTACCTTTCTCTTTGTCAAGTTATAATTCAAGTTAACCATTAATTAATTTTCACTTGCCCTGTCTTTCAACAGCAACGCAATTATTCCGAATCTTGACAGAGCTCTGGTCGCATCGTCACATCACTTGAGAAAAAACGGCCCTGGCATTTGGAACTTGCAAAGAGTTGCAAGACGCACAGAGGCAGGAAGGTAAAAGGACAAAAAGCAGGCTTTAATCATAAGACGGCGTCCAAAATCCAAAGTTCAAATTTCAAAATGCTAGAAGCAAAAGGAAAAAAAAATAGAAATAAAGAGAAAAACAAAACTGAGGACCAAACAGAAGCCACGGAGAACAAAACAGGAACACAGAGAGGACACACAAGGACTGGTTAACAGGCACAGGAACACAGACGAACCCATAAAGAGTCAGGGGAAAACACAGAGTTCAGTACAAAACCCTTGGTGTCTGTTACAATGGGAAAATGTTTTCAAAGCAACAAATGAAGATGTTAAATTAATCTTCTCGGACCACTCCAGCAGTAAAACCCACCTGTTGTCTGTCCGTCCGTAAACTCATTATGTTTCACATCCACCAACATATGGCAACATACTATTTTTGGCAGAGCATCAAGGCGTACAGTGGCCCTACGCAGAGGCACTGTGTGTGTCCACACTTTGGCAAAAACGATAGCTGCATTTGCAATTTGCTCATTTGGTGCAAATTGTGGCTGCGGGGCCCTCAGCAGCTCTGTGGTCTCCTCTCGTGCACCCACACCTGTCTCACATCATTTCACGTAATCACATGTCCATTTTATCCTGATCCAAGCTACACTGTACTGTCGTTTATGGAAATGTAATGCAGTGATGTGATGCTGTAAACAACCAGTCAGGTCTGCTTTTCTGGGTAAAATCCTTTGTCTCACAGAAAGCGATTTGCGTTACTCGTCCACGCAACAGCGGTCGCATTTTCCCTGTGATGCTCAGAATAGGCTACAGAAAAGAAACAGGTGACCATGTGGCCACGCAAACAAAACGATACATGTCAGATAATAGAGTTAAATGAGGCCAGCGTTTGAAACATTATGTAAATTACGGCGAGTGCTAGTCTGTTCAGCATAAAAATGCCAGAGAAAGGATCACTTTACCATGCAAGGTGAAAAAGCAGCGTGAATTGATTTAAGTTTTATTTGAGAAGGAATTCTGGAGGAATTTTCTATTTTATTTCACAGCCATTAGGAGGAGTCACACAATCGTTTTGAAATGACTGCCTGTCAGTGTCCAATACACAAAAAAGAACTGACTGAGTCACAGTATCCAACTACGTTTTAACCCACACGACAATAGCAAGCACTCTCGTCTATATAACACAGACAGACACATAAATGTTGGCAGGAAATGTATTCCAATTTGCTGGTGCAGTGCTCGAGCCCAGATGTTCTCTCCTCACGTCCTCCAGCTTTTCTGGGGGTAGCCCAAGGCATTACTAGGCCAGATGGGATATGTAATCCCTCCAGCGTGTTTAGAGTTCGCCTTGGGGTCTCCTCGTATTTGGACATGCCCAGACTACTGCCACAGGGAGGCGACCAGGAGGCATCCCGATCAGACGAATGAATCAGCTTGACAGCAGATATCAAAGCTCCTCACCTGGAGCAAAAGGCTGAACTGCGAAGAAAACGAATGTTATCAGATTCAATCCGCGATCTCGTTCTGTTGGACACTTTCTCCCTCTCAGCCAGGAAGCTGCACATATGCACCTGTTGATCTCTCACTAATTTATCTGATCTTTGGAATAAACATAAAGTTTAAAGTAATCAAATCTCCCATGCGTCCAGCTCACATTGGACAGTCCTGTGGGGATTTTCCACTGGCACTTTTGGCCACGTCAGGTCAAACCGAGCCACGCGGACTCGTGTTTCTATTATGGGTTTTACTGTGCCAAGTTGGACTGGGCTGTGCCCATGATGAACCCTCTACAGAGTATGGCCAAGCTGTGCCCACCTCGCCTCGAAGCAGGCAGCAGTGAAGTCTCTCGACCACGGCCGACCCATGATGGCCCTGTTTGAGGGAGAGACGGGGCAGAACACAGAGTGTTTGGAGACTCAACTCGTGTCTGCGTAGGAGACCAGAGAAAAAGGTATTTTAAGTGCCTGCGTGTTCAGCTGTTTCAGAAGTTGTGCTAAGTTACTGCTGGTGCAGACAGGGTTACAAGGTACATTTTAGCGGGGATGACGGGATGGACTAAGGACCTTAAAATGAGCCTGCAGAAAACAACTCAGCCATTTAAATGCCAATAGTTTTTCAACATTATTTAGAGGTAGCGAACATGAAATCTTAAAGCAAAAGTCAGTTGCTGACCGACACTCCTTCACTAGGGAACACATAGAAATAAAAATATAAATTACTTGTGTTTGCTGAATAAGTGCAACCTTTCAAACAGTCCATCATTACGTGGTACCAAAGAATGTCCTAAGCTGACCAAGTCGCTGCTAATGGCATGCTCTGAGAAGGGCATCGTTCTGTCATCTGTCAGCGTGGAAGAAGACCGCAGTGAGTATAGTGGAGACAATTAGTTCTATCAAGACAAAGTCCTGGACTGCTTTTAATGCTCTTACTCAAGTTAATGATCACCTCCTCCTATAATCTGTCAGGGGACAACCTCTCAAATAGAAAGATGTAGAAAAAGCCAATTTTTGAGGAGAGCACCATGCTTTCATCTGCCATCCTAACTAAAATTATGACAATGCTCAGGGATGTCATGGGGTGTCAGTGGTTCCTTTGAGCCATGTGTGTTGCATGGTGGGGCCTCCATAGACCACATGCCGTGAAGGCTCTAGCCAGGTTGATTCCCCGAACTCTTAGTCATGTTCCTCAGGCCATTTGGGCCGAGCAGAAAATAGAAGAAAGTCAGTAAATTAAAGTTAATGGTCCAGCTTTCTCTGTGTTCTACACATCAGGCCACTGGTCCTTAAATATGCGATGTTCTTGGATGGATAGTTGACAATGAAGTGAAAGTGGTATTGTGAAAATTCAGCGCTCGATAAGAGTTTCACCCTGAGAACAAGAGTCCGCTATGGTGTCTGCCTTACACCACTCCATTGGGTCAATTGTTGAGTTACTGAATACTGAATACTATGAAATGTACTGTAGCAGTCAATATTTTGATATAAAAACAAGCTGTTATCCTTTTATTTAAGTATCAGTATGTATGATGCCTGATTATTGAGTGTCATTCCCAGGTTTCAAATACCAACGTTTTGAGTTGGTGGTCTGCAGTCGAAGACCTGGAAAATCTAAAGCAACTGTATTTGACGATCTGGGAATTCAACTATCCCCCTTCAGAACTGCTAATTTCACCTTTGATTTGTTTATAAACAATTACCAGCCTTATTCAGTTAAGAGTCTGAAATGTGAATAAGGTAATGTTGACATATGTGACTTTCTTTGAACCCTTTGTCACAGAAAATGGTCATATGGGACAAGGAAAGACCACTAATGCAGGTGCTGACACAATGACTCGCTGAATGGTTTGATTGTGTAAAAATGATGTCAGTCATACATAATGCCTTCACAGTCAACAGATCTCAATCCATTTGAACATCTCAGGGAGAATTTGGAACAACAATATCCTCTATTTCGCTGTTAGACACTCCAGTGGTGGTCCAAATAATTTGACAGTCCATGACAATGACGCTGTTGTGGAGGCTCGCTGAACAACACAACACCTAACTGCTGGAAATCTACCCCATATTTTATAAAATGTTGTATGCTATTACGTACAAAACAACCCTGAAACAGCCCAGTACAGAACAATACAGCACAAACAACTCATTTTCTCACCATCAATTTATCCCTCCAGCTGCTGGTATGGAACATGAGACGGCTGGTGTGAACTTATCTAGTCCTTTGTTCCTTTCGGCAGTGATGACTTTTACCATTTTCTTCTACGAGCATTTTCACTCGCACTAAATCTCGGATTTCACACTGTTCACGTCATTTTCGACTGGGCGTCTTGGCCTCCATCAAAAATAAGTTCATTGCGTAGCGACAATTTTCCCTGTGAAGCCGTGCGGTGGGTGGGAGCATAATGGCCTCGGCGGAACGGTCACTGTGATCAGCCATTCATCTCATAGCGCGCTCCGTGATGAAGAAACAGCCCGTATTTTCCGTCAGGCATGGGAGATTGCAGAAGGTGCACAAAGGAATGTGACCCAAGTGGGTTTATGTGAGTGTGTGCTAATGGGGCAGCTGGTAGGACATCAGCCTGTTGGGGTTCTGATGCCAACTGGGCAGCTTCGTTAGACACACACACACGCGCACGTGCACATGCACGCGCACGCACGTGTGCATACGTGCACAGACTGATTGCACCCTCAGTCCAACTATATAGACATTCTGGTAACTTGCAGGGGGCAGATTAGGATATTTAATTCACTTGTTGAAAAGGCACCAGGGCGAACAACGCTGCAGCCATATTAACCAAGGGCATTACACAGAGCGCTTCCCGATGTACGCTGCCTGCAAAATGTCTCATTTCAGCACGTCACTATCATCTCCGGACAGCTCTGACATCCCCTGTGGTGCTCATTTAGTTGGCTTTCCCTGTCTTTGTTTTAGCCAGTCGCTGTTGTTAGCCTCACCCCAATCCTCCTCCTCCTCCTCCACTCTTTCTTTATCGCTTCCTCTCTCTATCTATCCTTCTCTCTCAGGCAAAGTACACATGCAAAGTCAAGTTGTTCGGAACAGCGGTGTCTCTTGATGAAAACCCAGGGGAAATGTTCAGGGAATTGCTTTCATTTTGTTAAAGACGGGGCCATTCTTTTCCTTTGTGTTCGGCACGACCAGGCACAGCTGTTTGCACAATTCAATACTGAACTGCCTTACAGATGGATTTTAGCTCTTCGGTTTTTCCTCAGCCTGTTCTTCCATTACAGCTTTGCCGGGACTGTGTGCACAGTTATAATTTGTTTGATCGAGCTTATCAGGTGAAACAGAACGACAATGTGAACACAGGTATATTTTAGTACAACTAATACTATCTTATTTATGGTTGTAGGACAATGTAGAGCGAATCTAACCTCTGCTACTGTCACTGCTGTGTCAAAACCAAACCCGAGCTAACGTCAAGGAGATAAACTACATCAAACAAGCACATTTTTCACGATCACACTGGTTAGTAACTGCACTTTCTGTTCTCAGGATCGCTCTAAGGCCTGAATGAAATATTCATCAAAGGTAGCAGCCCAGCTAAACATGGTCGCATGGAGATTGTTCTGTAATTGAGAACTCAGGGGATCCCGGTTAGTCAAACCTGACAGGAGTTGGAGGCTTATAAACCAACAGTCGGCGAGCTGTTTATGTGGATCATATTCAAGTTTAAGGTTCATTAGTTTATGGTTGTTTTTTTTTTCTTTTCTTTTCTTTTCTTTTTACAGTTGTCTCTTTCACGGACAGGAAAAGATGGAGGCTTTTGTTTTAAGCTCTGATTTTTGATTCCCACAACTACATTTGTCCAGTGCAACTCCATGATGGTGCTTTGTGCGCTTTGGCTTCGAGGCAGACCGTCCAAAAGTGTGTGCTGTTATCTCAATTTGGACCATTAGCCTGCCTTGTCCCACTCTATGACAGCAGACTTTTTACCTGGTCTCAAGTTTCTCATTTGCCATCACCCAGCCACAACTCTTCCATATTTCTCAAAATGTATCACCATTTTTCACACTTTTTCTCCTTTTAGTCATCGCAACCCGTTACTGGCACTGAACAGCGTGTGGACTGTGTGGAAAGCAAACGTGATGGCAATGTTCGCAAAAAAGCGTGTCAGACATTATTTATCGTAAATCCAGTTTTGGACGCTCCGGCGCGTCCGTCGACTCAGGAGGTGGGGTGTGGGGGTGGGCTAGCAGCTAGCTACACACAAACATCCACAGATTCCGATTCCAGTTTGTTGTCCTCATGTTTCCGGATCTCCTCAGAACGGGACCGAGCTGCCAGCAAAATCCCAGTCCAGCTCGCGCCGCTGTAGGTATAAATCTGCTTGTTTCTTAATATGTGTCGTGGGGGTGGGCTCTGCAGTGATTGGCTCTGGTGCGCACGCGGCTATGGTGGCTATGGTTGACAATGCTAGCGGAATTCGTGAAGCATTTATTAAATAATTTATTAATGGTACCTTTGTAGTCCAAACAAATCTGAGGTTGCACACCCTTAAACCACGCAGCAGTCAGGTTGAATATCTCAGGTCAGTCTGATCCTGATGTGCAGAGATATTTGAGGCACACACACACTGACACACAGACAGACACACAGACAGACACACAGACAGACAGACATTTCTTGCATTCGTAGAGAGATTTCAGATGCCCTTACTTTTAATATAAAAGGTGCTGGAAAATGTGAAGTTTGCGACGTTGATTCTCTGTCAATCACAGGGGGTTACACTGTGTCAGTCCCCACCGAGAGGCTGACAAACAGGCAGGCATGCAAAGAATCTCAAAAGAGCAGGGGCAAGACATTAGCAAATCAATTAAAAATGATAAATATTACTTTGTGCCTTAGATTTAGGCACATTTACTCTAGAGGGTGAGTTAATCTGCTCTGTTTTCGCAGAATAAAAAGTCTAGTTAAAATGATTTGACATAAAAATGCTGCTGTGCTGCATTTCATTATTTTGTCATTTACATTACTTAAATGTCACCAGAATGCAGGAAACACAGTCTGCTGTGATTGATTGACAACATTTATATGACTTGCAGCCTGGAACACAGCAGTATGACATGTGAGCTTCCCACCCTGAGCATGACATCAGAGGAAAATGACCAACATGTGAATATGTTCTATTATGCTTCTAGTGTGGCTGCTCGAAACAGCTGTTAACATTCAGAAGTAGGTGTTGAAGAGCTTTCATGGAAGCTTTCAAGATGCTAATGCATACTTGAGGAGATGTATCTGACTTCCTTTTTTCTTCTCACCAGAAGGTCAGAGAACATTACTCATCTACAAAACAGGGCCAGATGGGATTTAGTGTTGGGATAAATCAGCACTTCTGCAGGGTGTGTGGTAAGTTACAGTTCAATGAGGCTAACAATCAGTAGCAGAAACACGGAGAACTCCGGAGGCCACCAGAAATTGTCAGGGGACATATTATTTGTAGGAGAGGTGTTCAGAACAGCATGATATGAGAAAACTGCACCGATGGTCTGTTGCATGGATCCGATTCAAATATCTGTTGTATACACCACTTCTGCATCTCTGCTCAGGCTTCTAATTGGGTGCCCTGCCAGTGTTGGATTCCTCTCAGCCTCCACAAATAAGAAGCAGTCACACCTTACCTCTCTTTGACAGGCTGCTAATTGGCTTGATCTTTATTCTCTTTGAGACCCGCAGCTCATCAACCTGTTCAGTGATCACATGCAGTTTGGTGGATGCTCACCAGGTCATCCTTGTTGCTCCTCATTGGAGAATTTATCTGGCCTGACTGGAGCCATGCACCCACCATCTGCCCAGCTGCAATTGGTATGACTTCAAAGACTAATACAAACAGCACTGGGGAGATGAAATATCCCATTGATATTCCATCTTACATCTGTTTTCGCACCCAGTTAAGAAATCTTGTAAAGCTGCAGGTTGCTGAAGTACCTTGTGATCATCCCCTTCATGTGGTCTGGGACTGATGAGATGGTGCAGACCTGACCTATAAGTTTCTGGCCGGAAAACATGGAAGTCTTCTTTTTAAAATGTAGATGTTTAAAGAAAGTACTAACATTTTAACTCATGAAACAAAAGGCAGAGAAGCGACTTTCTGTCTTCGGATTTATTGTTGTTATACAGAATTTAGCCTCAGCCGGATGCTGTGTGCACCAATACTGTCCCATTTGTTCTGTACACAAACGGAAAAAGCACAACTTATGGCTTTACAGGGAGTTACACGGTGGTGTTACTTCTTGGCAGGGTGCAGGGGCTTCCCCCTACTGGCAAACTGACAAGCAAACCCACTTCATAATTGACTGGGTGTGTGGATGTCTTCTCTCTCAAGCTCTTTTTCATTCTTGACACTCACTATTTCTGACACATGTCATATGTAGAACCAGCTACAACATGGCAAATGAAAGTGTTCAACTTTGGTGAACTTGGAGGCGTAAATATCGCTCTGTGAGCAAATAACAAGTTGTCGTGACTTTTCATAGAACCAAGTGGTGTGCAAACAAAATGCTAGGGGGAGGAGAGGTTCAAGGCTAATTTATTAGCCATTTTACAAACCATGTTTTATGAACCAGCCTTTTCTGCAATTTCCAATAGTAGACTGTGCTACTCAAGTGTAGAGTGCTAAGTTTTCCAATCAGCTTAATGGATGAGATTGAGTTGAATGCAGTGCTGAAATTAAACCGAATTCTGATGTATCTAAACAAACGAGTAGGGGAAAAATAGAGTGAATGTATGGAGAGCTAGAACTTCACTTTCAATGGTCACTAGGACATAAAAAAGACGTGTGTAGAATCACCATTCAGATCTGATCAAAACTGCTTTATGTTAAGATATGTTTCCTAGTTCAGCTCAAGGAACCTAAAAAAAGGAAAGGAAAGCGTCATTATGTCACTGAATCTTGCTTTGGGGCCAGACTGTGGTGACAGTCGTATTGAAGTCAATGTGAAACGCTTGGAGAACCACACTGAAACCTGACACATCTACACCGTATGACTTCTGATGAAGCAATGCCTCCAGAAAATGAAAGAACACGCAGCAGAAAGTAGGTTAACGACTGTTTTTTCGCCAAATGATTGACAGGGCTAATAATATTGTCTAATTTAAACCCCATCTCTGGCGTCTGCAACTTTTCTATTCAAAATGGTAAAATGGTTTGTGTCCTCCTCTAGTCAGCCAACGGCAGGCTTCACGCCAACAGCCTACATCCGGTGAGCAAGACGAAGACAACAAATCTAAAAAAAAAGTTTACTGTTAACACTTTTGCCTTAAGATTTAAATTGGATAAATACAACTTAGTGTGTTTGAAGAAAACTGTTCCCTTCTTAGTAAGCCTTATAGTATGTTCCAGCACAGTTGATACAAGTACAAAATAAAACAACATATCGGGGCTGCGTCGAGACCTCAAGAATTGCATGTTGCAATTGCTTTGAATTAGCTACTCTTTTTTTAATCCTACGGTACATAATGACTCCAGGTGGACTTTCTTATCACAAGGTGAATAAGATAATGTCAACATGAGTGAGTAATGAACGCCTGATAAACACGAGACACACACACACTGCATGTGGTACCGTAGCAGTGTTAAATTATGGGTTAAATCCCGCAGTGAGCGTAAATGAATTCTCTCGGCATATGCATCCGAAGAGTAAGCGCTGCAGCGCCTCCAGAGAGAGGCGCAACTCTTCACAGCCTCAACACAGTTCTGCTTGTGAGATAATGGATTATTTTCACAGGATCAGTTTGAGAAATCATTGAAATCCACTGTGGCTGCTGTTACTGAAGTCAGCAAGCAATCATTAAACCGAAATGCTCCAAAATCCTGTTAGTTATTCATAGACTTGGTGAGCTGACATGTTCTCCTTGGCAACACATCAAACACACACAAACACACAGATGTTAATCACTTCAACACTTGCTTTTGAGTGCAGAAGAAATCATAGGTGGTGTCTTTCATTTCCATTAAAAGACACGTTTTTATTTTCCTCGCTTTCCACGAGAACCAGCAAGCAATTAGTAAACAATTTCATTATGATGATGCGATCATGCACTTTCTAGACAGCCTTTTTAATTTCAGACTGACAAAGACATATGGCATTATTAACATAGAAAAGTCTTATTCTACTGCATTTATGCTGTTCTCTAAACACCATATGTCTCCATGATGCATGAGCTGTATTATGAATATGAATGTAAAAGAATGCATTACAAACACAAATTGGAGAATAACACAAAAACAGGCGTCCCAAAACACTTTCCTTGGACTGAGTCAGAGGTGTTGTGGATGTGCGCTGATGTTTACTGTACCCAGCAGCCCTCTGTCTTTTGGATAGGTTTACTGCAGGAGACCAGCTCAGCAGTCCGACCAAGGACAGTGAGAGGTTATTAAGTAAAACTACTCCCAGCAATTGTTGCCTTCCACTTGGCTCCCCCTCCGTCTCTGCCAGGGGGCCCCCTGTGTGATATGGATTGTTTTCAAGTTACAGGCGGTGAAAATGGCCATCTCATTATTTTTAATGGGTGTTTGAGATGGGCTCTATAGCAGTGGTGTGCTGTCATTTAGATGCCTGGGCAGAGAGTGGGAAGAAAAGGAAAAATGGATGAGGAGCACGGGGGAAGAGACTCCTCCATTGTGGTAGAGGTGTGCTCCAGCCATTGTTGCAGCCGCAAGAATGTCTTAATGCGTGTTTACTTTGATACGAGTCGTGCAGACGGAGAGGGAGAGGAGTTGTGACCAATGAGAGAAGACAAGGAAGGAGACAGAAATCTGTTCTTTGTACACTGAAGCGTAACTGTGTTTGCGTCTGGCTGTAGCCCAGGCGGCCACAGCACATGCTAATTGTGATCATTTTTCAATCTACATTAGTCAGTTGGCTTGTGTGCTCATCTTTACGCCCCCATCCCACCAGCAGTGTGATTAGGTACACGTATCTTTTATAACCCTGAAGCTGCCGGCAGCCTGAGCAAAATGGTATTTTTTTCATTGCCTTTTCCATCTAGATGAGTTTTAATTAAGTCTCCTCGCTGTGTCCCCCTGTGGCTGCTCTAATCAGACCACGGGAGCGTTGCCTCTTTCTCGCTTGTTTAGTAAGGGATCCCACGGCATCTGTCGGGCCCCCCCGTCTCACTGTAACACCCCAACCGTCCGTCTGCCTGCATACTGGGAGAGACACGAGAACACGGGCACTGGGGGTGAGCGTTTTGATACGGCACAAAACAACCAGCGGGTGGTTGTCGGATCATTGATTAAGATTGGTGAGGTTATTACTCTGCGTGGATATGCACAGATGCTCCCTCGCGAAGGCCAGGCTAACACACGCTGGACGACCATTTAATAAATGTAAACTCGGAAAAAAACTTGAGAATGAAAAGCTTTAATGTCACATTTGAATAAAAGTTCTTTTGTTTGCCATGCGTTGTAGATATCTTAGGAGAGGGTCGTAGCTGCGGTTGCACACTAATCATTTTGAATGGCTTGATCTGAGGCTGTATGGAAAGTTGCACTCATCTTAATTTTTTGCTTTAATTTAATTTAAATGTATTCATTTATTTAGATTATTAACATCATTATTACTATTAATTATCTGCCAAGGATTGGGGTTGTGTTTAATGTGTGCTCAATTAAAAAAAAAAAGAGATTGGAGGGTTGTTTCTGCTTTTACCAGCCGTGACAGCGTTGACTGGTGTTGTTTTATACCTTGAGAAAACAATACCATCTACATGTAGTAAGTAGGCCGGCATCTGAGGAAACAAGCAACGAGGTCGATGGAAACAACATTTGGGTGGTGCGGACTTTGACCTTTTTAACTTTCAAGAGCTTTTACTTGCACAAGAACCTTTATCAAAAACGAAAAATGAAAAATAATAATAGGTCTGCTTTAACAGTAACAAAGTAATATTACCCAATATTGTTGGGATATCAATATTATGAGTACACTTACAATATCATGTTTTGCATTATCACCTGTGTCAACTGGCATGTAAACTAACAGCAGGGTGCCTTTGAATCATCTCCCACTTAAGGTCAAATCCTGTCCACCAGTAACCTCCAGTCCAGCACTCCCAGTCTTTGTTATATTTTTTCCTATATTTCACCCACTTTCTCCCTTGCTAGGTACGAGGCAAAAAAAAAAAGAACTAATAATTGTGCTATTTTGGTTTTGAAATGTCACTTGTGTTTGTGTTGTGTATGGGGGAGGGACGGAAGGAACAGGGTTGTAGATGGATTCCTGAAACAGGACAAACTAGGCAATTTCTGCTTTGTTGGACAGGATACATGGGCCCAAAGAATCAACTACACCTGAGGAACAAGCTCCAAAAAAACAAAACACATCCTGCAACGACCAATAATGGTCAGCAATTTTACAGAAAAACAAGCCCAAAGTTGCCTGTACTGTAATAAGCAGACATGGCAACAATGCGAACAACAATATACACACCTTATGTTAGAAAAAGGCCTGCTCTAGTCTGTTTGCACTGCATTTTGTCACATTTTGCTCTAATTCGTACACCAACTTTTACACCTCAGCAAATCTTGAAAATGAGTGTGAAGACTGAAAAGTTATATCAAATGATATATTCAGTGTAACTTTCTCCCCTTGAGTCACACCTCTCTTTCTGTTCCTGTATCTGGTGTGAAATTGTCAGAGAACAAATAACAATCTGAATGTTTAATGAACACATGAAACGGCGTCTGTGACTTTAAAGGCCTCCTCATTAGCTGATTGGAAGAAGCTGGAGAAGAAATATGATCTGCATCTTCATGTTTGTTTAAAACACTCCGAAAACAAA
Organism: Spondyliosoma cantharus; assembly: GCA_900302685.1. Lineage (NCBI taxonomy): Eukaryota > Metazoa > Chordata > Actinopteri > Spariformes > Sparidae > Spondyliosoma > Spondyliosoma cantharus. The sequence continues at coordinate 43,355 of OMLP01015252.1, read as the reverse complement.
TCCAGACGTCAATTCCCAGAAGTCTATCTACGAATTAACATGTGTGCATATTTGTATACTTTGTGTATTTCTGTATTCATGTGCATTCGTCTGCGTTTGTCTAAGGGCTTAGGAGCTGTTTGATAATCATCCAATGTGCAGGACAAAGAGATGATGTGCTTTAGTCTTTCAATTACATGGCTGTGAAAGTGTTCACTTTTCTTGAAAGAAAGGCCATTGTACTCCCATAATTGTATTCTTTCTTCTTATTCAAAAGGATTAGACAAAAAAATCCAATTGGAGCCGGTTGGCGGGTTTGATGCTTTATCATCGCTCATTTCTCCATGCATCAAATTTGCTGCTTGATATCCGCATTGTTCTCCTCCATTTATTTACGGGTTAGCTCTAAATGATTTCATTTTTTAGTTTTTCGTCGCCCTTCTCTCTGTCCGTCTATGCAGAACAGTGAGCAGTGTTGTTAAAAATCTGATTAAAATGTGTCACACATAGTATCACTGGGTCTCACTGAGGCACAGTAAGGGGTTAACACTTAAAGACTATACCGACATACAGGCATCGATGGGTGTGTGACTCAGATGAAAGCTTGCTCTTGCTCTCAGAAAGTGAGACTGCAGCTTGCTATCTTACAGCGTTGTAGTCTCAGCTGTGTTTCCCTCTCATTATTGTCTAAAAGAAACACGGCCTTGTTTATGTGTGTGTCTTCTTCCCGCGTGCTGTCATCGTTAGCAGCAAAACAAGATGGTGAGATGAGATGACGAGCCCTGACTTCAAATTGCATCCATGCGGATTAATTCCACAGAGATCTGTTGGAGAGTGCTTCAGATTTCACCTGCTGTACTGAGAAACATCCTGCCAAAACACACACATACACACAAACACACAGGTGTACATGTATGAGATATGGCATGAGGGCGCAGAATAAGAGAGCGAAGAAGAGGAGAGGGTCAGGTGGTTATTTATAGGAATACCGGAAGTTGCTGCTGTTGAGGTGTGGTCCTACTCCTGAAACTTCGCTAGATGAGCTTCAATAAATTCCTTCATGCTTACAGTATGTCTAACACAAAAATGAATAGTAGATAGGGTTAGGGTTTTATATACATA
>OMLP01015252.1:7493-28239 GCA_900302685.1 Spondyliosoma cantharus | reverse complement strand
AAAGTTTTGACACATATTGATTTTTCAATGTAAATCTTTGTATGGGACTGAAAAACTGTTGTTATCAGTGTTGGTGGCTGTGAATTTTGGTGAAAGTAACTTAAAAGTAATGCAATAGTAGTGTAATGCCTCACAATTCAAAAACAGTAATATTATAATGTAATTAATTACTTTGAAATGACAAATAATGTATTACGTGTTTGGAGTAACTTGCTCAACACTATTGTTGGTGTTGTGTGGTGAGTGATGTACTGCTCTAAAGCATTATCTGCCGTATTACAAGCCACTGAAACTTTTACAGTAAAATAGTGGCTTTCAATGTCTATACTACCGTATTTCGTCAATCTAATTATTTATTTCTTTTTAAATGTGAACAGATGGAAAGAGGGGGCTGGAGAAGTATCAGAAGAAGCTTCAGAAGAAGCCATTGTATCTCGCTGTTCGATAGGAAAGCAAATTGGATGCGTGAAGCTCAATGGGAATTTTCTTTCAGCTCTATCATTAACAAAAACTCTCAGACTCCTATTTGTACCTGACACAGAATGAAGAGAGCAGTGTGGTCTGGGTCAATAATGTAAACACAGTGCTAGAGTTTAAATATGTTTAATTACCACGAGTAGACAGCAATTAGAAATCTAAAAATGCAGGACTACAACTCTCTCAGTGTGACCTTGATGAAGTCTGTGTTGGTGCTGGCATATGCTGCGCTGGATTTTGACCGTTATTCCACAGGCTGTTAAAAAGAAGGAAAGCTCAATATTTTCTTTAAGCTCTTTTTGCAATTTGCTTTCACCACACTGCCAAGGAATCAAGGAATTATCTCTTTTTTTGTTCTCTTGTTTTTGTGTTGCTTTTCTTATTCATCTCCCGCGTTCCTTCAGGGAGGACAGCGAAGTGCGTGCAATGAAGGCTTCACATATGGAGCCAGGCAAAATATAACAATAACTCTGTATAATACGATAAGTAGCTTAGCTAACCACTTCGCTGACACACAACCTCCAAACTGGTCTCCCAAATTCTCTGTCTCAGACTCCAGGGCTCCTTGTGTCAAATCAAATTCAGGCATTAACAGGCAGAGGTTTGATGTTAAAGCCCCAAGGTGATGCAAGATTGGGTTTGAAAAACTGTTGCAATTAGTGTGTGCAAAGTATGTTCACCAATTGGTAGGCTGTGTTTGTCTTCAGTAATTCAGTACAGTGCCTCATTTAATACACGGGTGCCGCCTTCAGTATTAGCCTATGTGATCTACTGAACGTACACTTCACCGCATTAGACTGACAACAGCACCAGCTAATCAATTAAAGGGTCTGTGTGAGTGTGGGTGTAAGAAAACAACACAAATTCTGAACCATGAAGCTGAGCTAGGTTAATTAATGTGAAGGCGCTACAGAGCGGGTTTTGGCGTAGTTTATCAATCACTATATGTCACAACGAGCTACCGGCTACAAGCTATTCTACTAGTAAATGAGTGCTTGTATGTAGCCAACACAGTGTTGGCTGACAACTCTGTATAAGATCAACGTTGTGATGAGCGGGAGTGACCTGACAAGAGTTTCAAAAGAAGGGTTCTATCATCATTAGACAGACTAGAACAGATAGCGATGCACGGAAAAAGAGCAGTTGCATGGAGGGAGTTGTTTTTTTTTATGCTCCGTTGATAATCTTAGTAATATTTTGAAGGTTTTTGACAAAAAGTGTGTCAACCTCAATGCATGAATGTGAAAGGAGTCAACTGTGGTGTCTGTGGCTCAGGGGTAGAGCCGGTGTCTTGTTATCTGAAGGTCACTGGTTCAATTCCCTAGGTGTGCATGTCGAAGTGTCCTTGGGCAAAGATACTGAACCCCAAACTGCTCCTGATGATCTGGCTGGCACCTTGCATGACAGCAATCACTGAAGATCAGTGTATGAATGGATGTAACATCTGCTAAATGAAAATGTACTACCTAACCCACAATTCCCCTCATCTGTACAGAGTGTTTTAGCATATTTAACAGTAGGAGGCATTTGTTTTTAGCTTAAAGCTGAGATGAATATACGATATGGTACGACACGAACAGAAAAGAACACTTAGTTCAGCTTGTGAATAAAGAGAAGGCAATTATCAGCAAATGAGCCAGATATTGCCCTCAGGACATGGTGAGAACGAAACAGAGCTAAAAATTATAGTGAATATTGTCCTTGGAGCCATCAGGTCTCCAGAAAAAAAACTTGCCCTCGGTCTGTTGGATGTGTAATTATGTGACTGTTCGCTAACATTTCCTATTACAACCTCAGTAAAAGCTAAATAATATGTCAACATTGTGTTTACAGTTTGTTCTGCTGGTTTTACGTGGCCAAGAATAAAAATGAATCAATTAACGCAGCTTTAAAGAGACAAGCATAAACTGCCAGGGTTTTTAGCTACAGATAAATTCTGATGCTGAAGCAGTGTTATAAAAGAGAGAGTGATATCACATAAAGTATACATGCACTGGAATACAAATTACATATTGTATGCCTAAAACGTGCATCACATTCCAATAAAAAAATAGACAACACGGATAAAGAACTGAACTTCACCTCTAACAGAGGTGATTCTATAATTTTAAAAGTCAAATTATTACAGAGCAATCACAAGCCATAGGTAGCATCATAATAATGATGTTGTTTTTGAAGCTGCTGATTTGATTGAGGCACCACGGCTCATTTCTAAATGACTACTGCAATGTAAGCATTCATTTCCTCCCAGGGAATCCAATCAAGTGGCCAGTGAAGTCAAAAGGAACTGATTGGACCAGGAGCGAAGTGCAAGGCAGAGGACACTGGTTCAGTCACCAATGAGTTTTAGTGGCTTCTGGAAAATTAGACTGGCTGAACCTGACCATGTCAATGCTGTGGATAATTCATCTAAGAACAGTTGTGAACGGGAAGTGTTGTATAATTGTAAACCCTTCCAGGTTCCTATTCCTTTTTGTGTGAGACTTTAAGCTTTTACTCTGGAACCTGTCAGAGAGGAATATTGAATTTATTACATTTTTTTCAAAATTAAATTATGACTGTCAAAACTAGTCTCTTCACAAAATGTGGCAGCACATTTAAAATATTCAAAATGCATTCCAGTGTTTTTATTCCAACAAAAATATACTTTGGCAACATAAGAGTTGTGCATTTACGGTATTCCTCAGAAATATGACAATGATATAATAATAATAATAATTCACCCTCTGTCTCTTCTCTTTAAGGCCTCGCCTCCCGAGTACCCAGTCTGCTCTGATTGGTCAGCTCACACACTTGAACCAGCACCACTTACCGTGTCTGTGGTCGGCTCTGTCTTGTTTTCAGCTCCCAGTTAGCTTCACTTCTACAGGAATATAGGTATAAATTGTGCAAATGGTTGACATGGTAAGGAAATGTGATGTCACAAAGTCACAGAAATAAAGGCAGGACTACTGACGAGGTCTTTCAGGCACTTCAGGAGCAGTATTTTATGTGGGAGAGAGGAGCTCCTGTATGCGCAGATAACTTTCAAGAGCTTTAACCTGCACATGAACAGATACATCACACAGCGCAAAAGGAAGATAAAAAACAATCAAGCATAATGTAACCACAATGTCCCTCTTTACCATGTTTATTCTTGAAATAACGCTAATTTCTATTTCCATGATCTTTCCCTATCTTTAGCCTTAATGTAGAAATGTTGCAAAGCTATTGCAGAAAGCAAGAGTTTTTAAGATGTTGGAACTGAATGTCATTTGGGGTTTTGCTGAATAGTCCCATATAGTCCCTGTCCGTGAGTTTGTAAAAAAGACTGTCCTGTGAAATAAAAAAAACAACAGCATCAGTCATTTCAGCAAGAGCTCCAAATCGACGTCAAGTGACATCACAAATGAGGAACAAAAATGGCCTAAAATTCAATTTGGGCTTAGAAAAGGATAATAAGCTATCTAAGAAACCAAAGTAATTGTAGACTGGAAAGGCCGGATCCCTTTTAATTGACCTTGTCTCCATAGTTAATAGGCTAAGAGAGTAGAAGATAGACAGCATCAGCTATTAGTGACACTGCTGGCCACAATTAAACCAACATACAGAGTTCCTCTTTGCTCAGTGATGAAGTCAGGTGTCTGGGTAATCTCTCTTTCACAGGAGGTCATGATGGGCAAATGAAAAGAAAAAAAAAGCTTGGTGAGATTTTCTCTCTCCCTTTATTTCTGTCACAGCTAATAATCCACAAGTGTAGCGCAAGGACTTTATTTTGTAATATCCTACCATAGTGATTTTGCGGCTAATAAGAGGGGAGGTTCATCCCTGTGTGCGGTTAATCTCCGAGCAAATTCCTTTAATTGTAATGCAAATTGACTTTGTTTGTACAAAAATTACTGCCAATCCTCGGTAAATGGCACTAATGCCGTTAGATGAACTGCATACTTACAAGCAAAGAGCACTGCGGTGGAGATTTAAAAAGCCCTACAATTACATCAGATACATGGACGCCTCGCTGACAACACGCTTTTCTTTTCACTTTGAGAAACTGACAGAGCACTTCCAAACAGTTTCACCTGCACTTTGACAAGCTTTTGTTTTCTCAAATGAATACGAGGCAGCTGCTGCCTAACGTCTTCCTGTGACCACCCGAACACCCACAGAGTAGCATCAGTTTAAATCTAGCCCAGGAGTGAATGTGCTGAGTACGTCCGCTGCTCCTCATAGGTATCAGGAGGAAAATCACAGGCATCTGACCGCAAAGAGACACAATGAGCACAACAGTGAAAACAAATTGGCACTCTGGGGAGCTCTGAGGCATCCTTTTTGCTACCCGGTTCGGTCGGGATGACGTTAAAGCATCCTTCAGCTGCTGCAATGGAAATTAGTCCTGCACAGGACTGTTTGTTTGTTTGGAGTATAGATAATAAGACAACCACTATGCATGTTGAGCAGGGCAGCGTGGGGTCTTCACACAAGCTTATGTCTGATATTGTGCGGTTTCAAACATGCAAAGGTCAAGCTGATATGCTTCATGCTAATAAAAATCCTTTTGTTTACACTGTTTACGGCATCAGCACAGAGTAAACCATCTTGCTTATACTCCCTGTTGATTTCATGGGTTGTTTTGAACGTGTATCCATTGTCTCCTGGGGAAAATGAATGGCATTATTCACTGTATGGTGCGTTAAAGTACCTCGACAGATGTGCTGCTTTCATAAGAGGCTCCCACCCCCAACAACACTCTATTTTTTCATTCCTTTGTGTCAAGGTTTGCAAGAAGGACATAAGGAGACAGGTTGGAAAAAAACAAAAACAAAGCTTTTATAATATGAAGCTGAAATCCAAAGAGCAAAAACTGGCAGGCAACAAAGGCAGAGGAAGCAGGCAGGGGCAAAAGCAAAATAACTAAGGAGAAATACAAAACTTACAAAATGGCAGGGAACAGACAACACAGGAGAAAATACTGAAAGAAGACACAAGCGGCAAACGCACCAAACGCATAAGAGATACAAGGGAAAAAAACACAGACAACCCGACAACTAAAAGAGGGAAAAACACCAACTAAATTCACAATACCTGATAATCAGGGACATGTAAAAAAATACGGGCAATCACAAAGGCAGAAAGAGACAGAAAGGGAATAAAATGAAACATGACACATGAGGAGTAAGCCTTTCAATATAAAACAGGGAATAACTGAACTACTGAACCTCTGACTGCCAAGAATTGTTAGCCAGCCTACATCTCAGAGCCAGTATGCTTTCAGAACCAACAGTCCTACAGAAGATGTCATATCCACTGCTCTCCACTCAGTCTTCACAAACCTTGAAAATATCAACAGAATGCTGTTTGTTAATTTCAGCACAGAATTCAATACAATCTCACTCACGAAGCTGATTGGAAAAAACTACAGCCTCTGGGCTTGAATACCTCACTCTGAAACTAGGTATTGAACTTCCTCACAAGCAGACCCCAGACAGTTTTGATTGGCATACCTCTTCTACTTTCCTCTGAACAAGAGCCCCCCCAGGGCTGTGTGCTCAGCCCCCTCCTGTTCTCACTGTACATCCATGACTGCACTTCCAGACATCGACAGAGCTTTATTGTGAAATATGCAGACAAACAACAATGACGTGGTTCATATCGGATTATCAGACTACGGAGCAGCGTCTTTCCTCAGAATCCTTGATTCATACTCATCGCTCCATTACATACTTTTTTCCCCTTATGTGTCATTAAGGGGCTACAACCCTGGTGTAGTGAAATTACTATAAAATGAACTTTTAACCTTTATAATACAATATAAATCTGACATGGGCCAAACTGGCAAAGAAACTAGCATTAAAGCTAGTATGACATGTTGACAGTGCTTCCAAAATCCCAACTCTGTACCTTAATGATAAATCCTCAGGGGCACCACATTATTAGTCTACAAAGCAAACTGAATGCCTAAAAGCCCCAAGAAAAAAACAAAAACAAAACAATGTGCATGAGCTAATTTTTCATCACTCTCTGTGACCTTGTTATATTTCTATCTCACTTTCAGACTGGATATCAGTTGAACAATACACCTTCCTATATTATTTTTATAAACATATGGGCATAGTTGATAACTGTAGTTTCTATTCAAAGAGATTCTATTAAATTGAGCCTGAAACATGTAATGGCTATCGCATGAGGGCAGATGCTGTGTTGTTGCGTCATACAGCGACATTCACAACCTCCATCCATCTTTTGTTGTCTTATTTGCATATCAAGGCCTCCTGTTTATCACCTTTCTGTGCGTAAGACAACACAGAAAACAAGACAGCGTGTGTCGTCGACCTTGAAATATATCAATGACAAACTGAGCAGGAAATTGCTAAGAAAGAGACTTCACGTGTTGTTTTGTGTACTTACGGTGACTTGGTAAAATGGATGTCTGACTTGGTGAGGCTATTAAGTGCAATGTTTACAGCACATTAGCTGTTCACTTTTGCATTTAATGAAGGAGGCCGTTCTCTCTCAGCGGTCTTTGTAGCTTCACTCTCTGACTCTTTGAAGATGTCCTGCTAACGAGGATAGGAATGCTTAATGAGGTAAAGATCTAGCTTTTTTCTTTTTGTTGGTATTTAGCAGGACCTAACATAATTAAAATTACATAGAGAATAAAAACCTCCATACCTCCAAAAACAAATCAACGATGGATTGCCTCCATAGGTGAACAGGCTGAGGGAATTCTGCTTAACGCGGTTCAGATAAAAAAAGACCACTTTAAAGGTGCACTACATAATTCAGGGGAAGCAATTTTAATCAGAACAGAAATATCTTCATTGACCAACTTTCTATGCCCAAACACACTAAATAAACAGACTCTTTGTTTTTATGACTGAATAAACTGAATAAAAAAAAACTGACCTTAAAAGACAACACAATTTCATACTGTTTTAGTTTGTTTATATTTGGTGGACCCTGCCACCTTTCTAGCTTCAAACACTGTTCTGGGGACCTTATTTTCCTCTGACAACAGCTCGTTTATTCACTTATGGAAAAGATGCATATTTATTCTTATCATTACCTCATTAATATTAAAAATATTAAAGTTCTGAGTTTGAATTTAAACCGAGCGCCCCTTAAATATTTTTGAACTAACCATGAAGCTCTAGCACCAGGAGAGGGTTAAACGAGCTTAGTCAATGACTATAAGCAGCTTGTGCAAGGAATGATCATAGCTACGTAACTGCTTCCTTTTGGTTTGATAGAAAAAGTTAGAACATGTTAATTCTTTTAAACTTTTGACTTTGGACAGAGCCTGGCTGTTTTTTCTCCCTGCTTCCATTCCTCCTACCAAGCTGAGTATACTGTCTCTAGGCGTTAGCTCAGTATTTTAGAGACACATTTGAGAGTGGTACCGATATTTCTATTTTACTCTAGGCAAGAAAAGATTATGCGTTTTTATTTCCCAAAATGTCCGCTAATTCCTTTAAGGCGGTAAGAGGGAGGCGAACGGAACAACTGAATAAAGACACATGAACAGCTCACAGGCTTCTGCAAATGCATAATGTGTATGCAAGAGTAAATCCTGAGCATCTTTCTTCATAGCAGCTCTTCATGAACAACTTATTACAATAACATAAAAAAAGATCAAAACCTGCAAACGGCTATCCTCCAGCATCTCATCTTCTTGTACTGATATTTTTTATCCCTCGATGTTCACTTCATACCAACAATACTGCTGAACAGGAGATGGTTAATTAGTGTCATCACAAATGTATACAGTAGCTCTGGAGGAGCCACGGCCATTGATTGTTACCCATTTGCCAGGCAAAATTCAGTTTCAGCTGATAAATAACCCTGTAGTCTACCTGAGACATGATGAAATTAAATAGCAGAGAGGGACCGTGTGTCTACATTAGGCTGCGAGTAAGCTAAGACCTTGTGAACGAAAAAAAAATCACCTCAGTGCAGATCAAGGTTGATGTTGGCTATTCCTCTCTTTTTGACTCTTTCATCAGGAGCATGAAGTACTGCTTGATGTCAATACCCATGCCCTTGAGTAGGGCGTCCCTGCTGTGTGAAGGCTGATGATACAGTTGGGATTACATGTAAAGAACATATAAAGGGCATATTTACAGGAGGGATTAGAGTTAAGGATCGAGAGATGTTTGCTGATTTATTTTATTTTATGGCAAAATATGCAAAACCCTGAACAAAGTAAATGAATTAATTAATCAACATCAGTCTGACTGTTACGACCCAACTCATAAGAGGAGAGAGAAGTAACCTAAAACCAGATGTTGTTGGTGAAAACAAAGTGAAATAACTTTTTTTCAAATTTAGCATTAAGACATTTAAACATATTCTAGCAGCAATCCATGGTTATGAACCTGAAAATTAGCATAATATGTCTCTGTCTTTAAAGTAAACCAAATATGAAAATAAAACCTGACTAACTAACCTTACCAACCAAACCAAAAGCAGCCAAAAGAACATTCCTTGACCATGTGTTTCCAAACAGAACTGTCTCTAACAGTGTGTCGGTGCAGCATTGTCAGTTACGAAACACCAAACTTGGCCCTGTACAAGAAAGGTTAAACATGTAACCAAGAGTGACATTAAATAAATGTGAAAATCAGATCAAGAGTTCAGATTCAAAGCTGTTCTGTGAATCTGTACCTAGGTTAAATGCTGACATGCATACATGCCAATATGCTGACATTTAGCAGGTTTACACTGCTCATCATCTAAATGGTGCCCATTAGCATGCAAACATTGCTAATTAGCACAAAGAACACAGCACAGCTGAGGCTTCTGGAAACATCATTAGTTTTAAAAGGCATGAGGTCATGAACCAAGGTACTGGACAAATATCTAATTATATATTGGTAATTGACTAAATTCATACAGCGGCCATTTTCCTCTGACATCATGCTCAGGGTGGGAAGCTCAAATGTGGTACTGCTGCATTCCACACTGCAATCCATACAAACGTAGGGAATCTGAATCTTTTTTTAAATTCCACTGCTTCCTGGTTGATCAGTAACTGAAAAGAAAATGGATAGTGAAAATGTGGAGGGTCATTAGGCGATTTTTTTCAAGTTCAAATAGCATATTTGATGACCCACTGGTTATTGTAAGACAATAGTGAATGCTAGCATTCAACCATTTCCTGTTTGATAGTGTTACATGATATGATAGGACAGGCATAAATGAGTTCTAAAATATCAATTATTATTATTATTATTGTTATTTAAGACTGGAAGTGAAACACACTGTCTGTAATCAAACAGTAACGCTAGATAGGGAGTGGGTGAATGCTAACGTTAGCAAATGGTTTATGAAATGTGTTGTTTTAACTCAAAATTTGCCCAGATTTTAATTTTCTAATAACCTTTTAATTGCTAATCAGCCGATGATTGCTGAAATAATATCAATTTGTTCGATCACCTACGTTTACACAACACAACAGCATGACAGAAAAGTGGCCGGCGTGTGACTAGACTCAAATCAGTTATTCAGTTAATACTATTCATCCTGAGGGAAGCATGAATGTTTGCACCAGATATTATAGCTATCCAATATGTTGTTGTGCAGATATGTCAGTCTACCAAGGTGGGCCAAGGTGGTGGACCACTGGCGAACATGCCATTCTTGCAGCCTAGATTCCCTCTGAACTTGTTTATATGCATTTGTCTGGGTCACTGGCCACTATTAAGGATCAGGCAGACATGGCCAACATATTGAGGCAGGTGATGCTACTTTATGAGAGTGATCAGTGAGGGACAATAACAGTTGATGGATGAAGGAGAGAATAAAGAGACCCCTTTAGTCTTGGTTGAATATATTGCTGTTGTAATTACCACCAATATCTGCCAATGGCCCATTCAACATTCGTCACAGGTTCAGGGCGTTACTTAACCTTGCTAAGCCTAAGTAGAATGAGAGTGAAAATGATAATTGAGTGGTCATTACAGATGAGGATCTTGTGTTAATAGGTGCTAAATGATCATCTAGGAGGAATAAATGAGTCTGAATGGCTGAGTGGGAGATGGCGGACAGAGGATATTAGTATCATTATTATTGGCTGGCATGGTTGCTATTGGCATTTCCTGAATTAAAGTGAAAGGGAACTGTGGGGAGGAAATCTTCCACAGAGGCAGAGCTATAAAGCAACCACTTCTAATTAGTTGGTGAAATTAAAATGCTCAACTAATGGATGGGTTTGTTTTGATGCCACAGAGTGGTGGAGGAAGAGTCACCCTGCTCTTACTCCAGAACACTACTTCTGCCGTTTAAAAACTCACACAGTTTGTTTTGAACTTTGTTACATTTCCTGCCTGTCCTTCCTTCCAGTACTTACCTTGTCCTACTTTGTCATCCCTGCATGTCAAATATTTGCATTTCTTTTCAGTTTCTTATATGAAAAACATGAACAAATCGGCTGAGCCCAAACTAACAAGTATATGGAAATATGTGCCAATGCATCACATGGTATCTTACATGGACACTCACTAGAACCTGCCGCGGTGCTGTGTATCATTAATGTAAACTGCACCCATCATTTCCTTGTGACAGTCCATCACAGGTTAATAAGCAGTTAGTCATGAGTCCCTGCACATGTGAAGGCACTTACGTAGCAGCATGCATCTGTCTATTTCACTCTTTTAAAGTAACTCTAGACCAAGAATGAAGAATGACTTTATTTATCTATAGAGCACCTTCAAAAACAGAGTTTACGAAGTGTTTTGGCAAAAGCAGGACATTCATGAAGATAATATGACAGGATAAATGCTTAACAGTCAATGCTTATGAATATATATATCATATATATATATATATATATATACACATACACATACACATACACACATACATCCTTTTCTTTGTAAAATCTATTTGATCCAAAGGGTCATCTTTTAAAACCTCCATTAGCTCCATACAAATCCAATACATTGTAGTGAAGTTAACGGGTGCACTGATCAACTGAGACAGCTGTAAATGTGTTGTATTCACATCTATGCATGTCAAAGGCAGAGGACCCAGATTTCAGGGCAATCAGACTGAGGGCAATAACAGAATTCCAACAGATAAAAACTCATTTTAAATGAAAAGTGATGCTCACCTAACAAAAAAAGACAACAGGGGTTTAAAGACTCAGCTCGTTAAAATAGTTCAGAAACATTTGGGGAGTTTCTGATGAAAGCTGATTGTGTTTGTTAAAGTTGACAGCTACCTGTGTATGAAGCTGACATCAAAATGTATTCCATGTCACTGAAGAGTCCAGACAGAGCATTAAAGAAGTCATGAATAAATAAAATGGACTCTTTGATTTGAGATTGCATCCAGCCGAAGTTTCATTTTACTGTGGCGCTACAGAAATGCTGCATGAACCAGAAATAGAATGCCCATTATTATAACTGCTATAATATCAACAAGTATGAATCTTATCCCTGCTGGCGTCTGCCTACTTCGGTGGAGTCCTGTGTAGATGATAACTATTTGTTTTGTCCCTATGTTCCAGTACCCCACAATGAAAAAAAGAAAGCCCACTCACTGACTTATCAACTCCATTTAGTCTTAAGGCTTTCTTATCTCTATCACGAAACCCCTTTGTTTTGCACGTTCACGCCTAGGAGTAGTGTGTGTTGTTGGGACAGATAGTGAAGTGTTGGGGCTCCATGGTCCTTTTCTTTATCACCAGCCTAAAAAATGAATTGCCCATGTAACCATCGGCAAGTAACCTGAAATGAGAGGAGAGTTAATTTTCAAGATAAAACAGGAAGTTCGCCAGACAAAACCCCAAGACAGGACATCGCCCATGCCCATGTCTCTGTAGCTAACGTTACACTGTTATTGCTAGTTTGTGCATGACAGTCCTGCATTTTGACGCATTTCTTTGTTGCATTCCCCCCTTTGATGACATATGACACCCGGAATTTAAAAGTCCAGCAGCGAGGTTGCTGCAGTTGGTACCGCTCCTCTAATATCAATGCAGACTGGCAGGGTAGGAGCACGGGTTGATATGTTAGCATATAAAGCACTGCTGTTGACAGGAAATAAAGCAGTGTGGTTGATATGCATGAATTGACTGATAGAGTGAAGTTGTGAATTAATTGTAAGTGTCCATGCTTTTCCAGCTCCATCGGATGAATGGCAGATGGCATTGTGATGACACCAGAATAGCCACATGAACACAATAGAGATATAACCACAGTTGAGAGTGGCACATTGGAAATGTCTCTCCATATAAAGACCATAGATGACAACAAGTGACGTATGTGGGTCTTGAAGGGTTGTCCCATTTCAAAGGGGGAGTTTTCCATTGAAACTCAAGAGGGCACTTGAAAATGAGAGGTAGGGTTAGAAATGGAGTAGAAATGGAATGGATGGGGAATGGAATGGAAATGTGATCCCCCAACTCACAGTTGGGATGGATTGACCAATATCTGGAGATTCACTTAGATATTGGTACAGACAAAGCATTTCTCAAAGTCCAGTTTCACTTAAACACTGCAACTTGTTTGATCCATAACATCCAACATGCACATGTGCACTAATGATGCTTAGTTGAGCTGTCCTCTTGGTAAATCCCAAACTTCTTCTTGATTCTTCCCTGGATGATGACATCAACCGGCACCTTTCATAGGAGACACGACCCGTGCTGCTGCTGACTTCGCTGCCCTGGCCGGACCCCACTGCTGTGTATGGGTCTCTGTCAGACCTGGGTAAAATGGAGGACTCAAATGCAGTCAGTGAACGGTGGTGACAAGCTTTTATTTTGATAGTCTTTCTGTAAGATCTTCAGAATAGGTGACAACACAACAGGCTGTGAAAATCTAGTCTCGTCAAGCGGACGAGGACAAAACATTTACAGAAATCAAGAAACAAAAAATCACGCTCGAAGGAGGAGAACTCTACAGGGTCTACACTGATGTAAAGATAATAAATACACTATGAAATTCTTAACAAAAGACCATTCTCAAGGAGGGAAAAACAAAGGCTGAAAAAGGCTATCTATACTACACTGAACTGAGAAGACTATTAAAGAACAAAAGGCGCTCCGAAAGGAGGAAACAAGAAACTATGAAACAAAACTTTTACAACAACTAACCAAAAATGTTATCAAAATAATGTCACTCTTCTTCAGTGGAATTACAAAAAAACATGAAAATACAAACTTGGCAACGGGTTCAAGGTACTTGGCAAAGGCTGTGAATAAGGCTGGAGGTACTTGACACAACGGAATACTCTGGCAACAAAGACAGGGGAAGACGTCAGACTGGTGACACAGGAGGAAGGGCAAGTAACCTTCAAGTTAATTTTCAAGATAAAACATGAAGTTCGCCAGACAAAACCCCAAGACAGGACATCCCTCACCACGGGGTAACAGTCTCTGTGTAATAGTTATGGCTAAGAGATACTTTCTTCACAGCTTATTGTGTTGAAACAGATTGGCATAATCTTTAAGTCCCCTTGTATGCTTGTATGCCGGACTTTGCCAGGCTAGGTTAGACTCTCAGGGTTCATCCCATCTGGCTTTTACCACCCCCTCCTCCTGTTTACTTTATGGTGCAATACCCTCCTGTAACCACTATCTGTGCTGCTCCTACATAGTGAGACAGAGGAATGGCCAACTTCTGTGATTATACCTGTATTCGCTAGTTAGGTTATAACACAAGACTTCCTTTCTGTAAATAATTCAAAATTTGAACCTATTTTATGCTGTCTGTGTACTCTGGGTTGTCCACTTTCTCTTGACTCCTCATAGTTTGTGTCGTCTGAGTCTTCTGAGTGTGTTTCTACCCACTGTTTCGTTTTTAATGACACAGTCTTGTTGCATTGCACTCTCTTCTTCTGCAATTTGACTAGACTGGGCTGGAGAATTCAGGCCACCAGCTGTTTATCTGGATGTGCCCAAGTCTTACTATTTGCATAATGGAAGTAGATGGAAACAGATTTTCTTTTTTTTCTCCCCTCATTTTCTTTTGCTAATTTTATGGAAATTCTGTTTGGATTTAAATAGAAAGCTGGCTCTTGAACAGATAAAGAACATCACTGATGTTTTTCTATGTCATCCAATTAGAAAAGGGGAAAGGGCCAGCTGTATTGTCAAAAGGCCGGCTGACCTGTCCTTAAAAAGTGACTAGGTCTACTAAGTAGAAGTCGACTAATGTATCTCTTAATTGATGTCAAGTACAGAAATTACCACAACATTAACACAGAGCATTAATCTTGGAGAAACATTAGTGGATCACTTGGAACGAAAGAGGATTTTTCTGTTTCTCTTTTTGCATAAATAAAGCTTCTGTTACTACCAAGAAACATCATTATGAAAATCAGCTTTGCCAAGCGCCCCAAAGCATCAAGGAGCGCCGTGGACTTAAGGACTTTGTTGGGAACTTACTTACAGATATCAAGTAGGCTGAACTCCACCAGCTCGTTCACCGTCCTGCTCTCCGGGAGACGTCTGTGGACGATTTCCAGTTCATTAATAATCTGTTGTCACTGAATGATGTCCTACTACATCAGCAGCTGCTTCTATCTTCATAAATAATCGTCAGGTGCTGAGCTAAAAATGGTTTATTGAAGTGTTACGTCTTCAGCCCCCCACCATTAAGGTAAGCTGGCTCACAGCAAGAAGGTCCTGGGCCTTTCTGTGGAGCAGAGTTTGCACGTTCTCCCACTGCTTGTGTGTTTCCTCCGGGTACTCCAGTTTCCCGCACCATTAAAAACATGTACCTTACATCTGGGTTAGGCACCTAGACATTGGCGAAAACTATACATTTTATCACATTTTTATGGGCTACGTCCTCTTGCTGTCTCTTCTGTTCCAATGTCTGCACCTCCAGCCGCAGGGTGTGTCAGACTTTCTCAATTCTCTGTTGAAGGCACCTTTTAAACTCTGAACCAGATCTTTGTAACCATCCTATAATTCAAACCTGTGCATGCATAAGCTTTGTTAGCTACGAGATTGAAAACATTGTTTGTCTCCCAAGGCCATCAACGCTGCTTGCTTATTTGTAACACCGTGCCACCTCATAAGAAGCCATCCTTCATTCGTAACAACATCAATTACTTTTTGCTTCTGTGTAAAGGATGGTATCATACCGAGGCAAAGCCTTCTAACCCCGATCCTCTGCCACTCAACGGTCACTGATGATTAATAGATGCAGAGGTTAATTTTGACAGATTACTTTAAACCAACAAAGGTTTGTCAGCTTGTTGTACCTTTCACATTTTCATTTAGCAGACAAAAAAAACCCTTTCGAGGCCTATTTGTCAGCCTTAAGATACTTAAAAGTATGTGATGAAAAATAACAGGATCAGCATTATTAGAACTACAGGTTTGACACCTAACAATAAAGTAATGTTTGTTCTTACTTTGAGTCCAATTCAACAAGCTGTGGTTTAGGTTGTATGTCTGTATTTTTCGGCAGCTCAAACTGTTTGGATATTCACGCCCCACGATGACAGCCTTCAGCTCAGTCAGGCATTTAACTTCTATAAAAGTCTCTTAACTCCTCTGCCACTCAACACTTCTCTTCACCCTTAATGCTTATACAGAACGCTGCCAAAGAGGTTCCAAGAGGTCCAACTGCTCTCATCACATCTGCCCAATTTCACTGTCTCTGCACTGGTTTGCACAGAGGCTAAAAAGTACCTTTTACAATCACCGTGGAGATCTTATTGATTACTTTACAAACACACGTAAACATGGTTTATGTGACTGACCTTTCAAATCCCTGAGCAATAACTGCACCCTGAGGTGTTTGGGCAGAAAATTGCTTTTAGTCGAGACTCAAGAGCAGAGCGTTCACCGCTGAGCTCCTGTAATTATAAACTATCTTTATGAATTGCTGTGTGATAATCATTTGGCTAATTACATATTAACCCAGATACTGATGTCACAACATGCTGACTGAACCGTTAAACAATACCGGACGTTTTTTGATTTTCTAAACACCTATCATCAGAAAGATCTCGCCCAGTGACATATCATCTCCCACAGAGAGATGGGTTGCATGTGGCAGCGACAGCAATTTCTTTGAAGCAAAATGAAGATAGAATAGAAAAAAAAATGGAAGCAAGATCTAATATCGATACGTTGTAGTTGTTCCTCCAACATCATATTTAATGTTGCCTCAGAAATACCATAGCAACTGACCAATCACCTTTCTTTAATGTCCATCTTTTGTTAACGGGGAAAACTAGCAAAAGTTTTGTTGTGTTTTTTATGTTGCCTAAACCTAACCGATGATTGTGAATTAATCATTTAAAAATATTTGTCGGGTCCAAAATTATGTTTTTTGTGTAAGTATTATGACAGTTGGTTCGAGCTTCTAGCAAGATTTGTCAGCATCAACAGTCTGAAGCAAGCTACTGTTAGCTTGAAATGAAAAATCAATACATAAATAAATAAAAAAATCTGAATTAATAATCACTTATAATAATAACAATGTCTTCCAAATGGAATATAAATCCCAGTCTCCTGGGGAAAGTCCTGTTCAGCCACTGAAACGTGCTCACCATGTGAACTTGCTCACTTCTCAGTCAGGTGCAATGGCGGTCCAGCAGCAACATTGATAATAATGTTGTAGAAACAACACCATCATGGTGATATCAGAGAGGTTGTCTGAATGAGCGGAGCCTGCAGTTCCTCTGTGTTGCAGAACAAGAAGTTCTGAACACAACAGTCAGTGCGTTTACATGGCACTCAAGAAATCCGAATTACTGGCTTAGTCCAACTATGATCGGATTTTTAAGATGCATGTATACACCTTAGTCTGACTAAGCTCGGACCGGATTGGATTTCTATAGTCGAATTAAGACAGCTAGATTACTCGATCGATAGTCGCATTACCCATGCATGTATACGTTACATCAGATCGGATTGGATTTTGCGTTCTGCGCAGGCTCAAGATTTTTCCCCCGGGGCCGTGAGCCGGAAGTAGAAGATGGAGAGATCGGCGTCTTTCCTCCGAAATCACTGCAAGCATGAGTGCCATTGAGAATTCTAGTTTGTTGAATTATCATGTACATCACATACGAAAATGTACAAAGATCTTTGTACGGCATCTTTCTGGAATGCTGAGGCAGAGTTTGTTGTTGCTGGTGACGTAAAAAGGTCAGCCGGAGGTGACTCTATTACCACTAGTTGAAATGGGTACAGCGCCACCTATCGTACCGGGGTATGACATGCTTCGGCCCAATAATTTGATTTTCTCACTGGCATGTATACTCGGACAATTGCAGTTGTCCGATTGAGTAGCATAGTCGAACTATGGCCTTAATCCACTGATTGACATTCAGTGTCATCACCAGGTTTCGTTGTCACCTTATGAAGGTGATGACACTGAATGTCAATGTCTTAACACATTAACACATCCAGCAGAGAAACATTAGCATTCACCTGTGGTTGTGTTTCAGGAGACCTGATGAATCTAAGTGTAATATTTACTCTATCGAGGTTCTGTTTTAGGTCTCCATTTACACCTAGCAGAAATATCTGGCTCATTAACTGCTAAATGCTCCACTGTTCACCAGCTGGCTGTTAACTTTGACTGCTGTTTGATGGCTTACAGTATGATTTAGAACTTGGTCCCACATAACAGTAAAGAAACAAGTTGTAAATCTGAAACAGGAGACAAGCTGAGGAGAACTGCATACTCTCTCTATTTCACATAATGTGTGGTCAGTTCGCCTATTTTAATACAGCAACATCAGAGCAATTAGAGAAAAGAAAAAACTGTCACCAAATGAAAATCCAAGGAAAATCACAGACAACCTGTCAGATGACATGCAGCACACCAACACTGCAACCATTAAGTTGTATGTGACATCTAATCATTAGCTGATTAATCGACACACACTGATCTGAATATCAGACTACAGTTGTTGTTGTGGTTTTGAATGGAGTTTAAAAATGTGAATCTTTTATTTGTCTCCGACTGCTCAAAGAAGTAATTCACCTTTTTAAAAAAATGCACTTATATTTGCTTTTTTTTTTATAGATTAGAGTAGATTGTAGAAAGTAAAAGCTGCTTCACCTTGCTTGGCAGTGCATTAAGTAGTAAACACTGAACAAAGACAAATATTAATGCAGGAATGATAAAAAAAATACAAAAGCTTGAAAATTGCCCCAGTAATGTCTGCTTTCATAGAGGCTGTCTTAAAAACAGCATGGATACCTTTGTCCTCCTCTTCTGTTTATTTATTCAATTTGTACAGTCCGATCCACCAGATGTTCTCACACAGCTGATCAAAAAAAAAGCGGGCGGATGCTCCAGTGTCTCTTCTGAACTCGTCACAGAGTATAGCGCGCGTGATTGCATAATGTTGTATTTTTATCTTCTCTTATTGTGTCTTTTGTTGTTTAACGGCATTTGGAAAACGGCTTTCAGGTGCAAAATTTGGTGTGTGGATCAGAACAGTCGCTCCATGCGACAGTCAGGCATGTTCGTCATATGACTGCATGCACCGGACCGTGACGTCTGTGCAGTGACGAACACACATACCGTCAGACCCCTGCTCTATTATGCCACTTGTTGAAACACCTCACCAGTACAGTAATATAACGAGCGAGGAAGTACTTTTTGTGCCTTGCCCTAACCAAATTGTGGTATCGGTAGGTAAAGCCTCCGTAAAACTTCAGTTTGAAGCGTATGACCACTGATCAACCAGCTGTGTTGTGGGTTAAGTTGTGAATGGGAACGTGTTGGACCAGGTCAAACACAGAAACCACAGTGAGGGAAAAAAAAACTTGCGCAAATCCTTCCATGAGAGATGAAGTTTCAGCAAGACACACAATTTGCAAAACAGCATTGTGGGAATTTTCAGTAACGGCTTTATTAAATTAGTGCAAAAGACAGACATAACTCATTCAAAATGTCATCTTTTTTTGTGAAGCTGATCTTCCACACAAACCCACACAGGCTACGTTCTTTTGATGTGCGCAAGAAAAGAAAAAAAGTAAAACTATGCGCCAAAACCTTTTTTTTTTTTCCTTTTTTCTTTTTCACACATCTTCTTGTGACTCGTAATGACAGATGCAGAGAGAACAGGAGAGGACAGAATCGACTGGAGACAAAATCGAACCTAAACACATGGCAGTCATCAAAGCAAGACTCCTGATTCTGCAATTAATCACAGACTTTTTTAAAAAATAACACAAATAAAAAACAAAAAGAAAAGATGTTACAATAAAATAGTCAACACATCAATAGCATTAGAAACAGTGCCTAAAATTCACAGAAAAAAGTTTTCCTCTTTTTTATTTACTCACTGTGTGGGTGACCAAAGAAATTGCAATCAAAGTACATAAGTTAATCAATACTGTATATTTATACAATGGTAAAAAATAAAATATTTATATAATAGTACTTGTTTTTTTTTAAGGTTTACACCGTTACTATAAAGATATACTGTTTTCCACTCCATGACAACTAATGCAATAAAAACAGAAGCAAAAACGAAGAAAGGACTCCAGAGAGTTTCTGACTTTGAAGGCTTATGGCTACCACCTTGTCCTAAAAGACCACAACCACTGCAGACTAAGAAACAGGCTTTGTTCTCTTCGCTTAAAGAGGGAAACAAGATCAAACACAGTCTGTGACGAGAAAAGAAAAGGAACACATCAAAAAGTCAATGCTCTTCCCCGACCAGGACAGTAGCTCAGCCTTCGCAGTGTTTTCCTGGCCCACTGAGAGACAGAGAGAGGTCGATAAGATAGAAGGGGAGACAGGGAGGGAGAAGCAGATAGATAGCTGCGACGATGTCTATGAATGGGGAAGGTAAAGGAAGGGGGGGGGGAACAGGGGAATAGAGGTAGTTATGAGATGAAACGAGGGGAGGAGGAGGAAAAGAAAGCTGGGGATGGAGCGAGAGATTTCAGACGGACTGAGAGAAAGAGGTGAGGTCCAATATGAGATCGATTTATAGCTTTTGTTTTGTTACAATATCAATATACATGTTGCTTCAAGTATCTCCTACGGATGTGGCATGTTGCCATGAACGCTGCTAACACCCAGTGTTTGTCTGCCAGTGTAATGGTGCGCTGCCAAAATGGAATACAATGAAAAGTGTAAAGAAGAAATGGAATAGTCGATGGCGGACGAAGTGTCGAGGGGAGGGGAAAAAAACGATGAAGAAAGAAGTCAAAGAGAGTTAAATAGAAGAGCATAAGGAAATGAGACGAGAGAAGTGGGGGGAGATGGATTCACCGAGGAAAGTAAAGATGAAGAGAAGGGAATGAGAGTGGTGGGAGAGATAAGTGAGAGGAAAAAAAAAAAAAAAAAAAAAAAGCGGG
>OMLP01015251.1:55777-85846 GCA_900302685.1 Spondyliosoma cantharus | reverse complement strand
GTGGTTGAGAGGCTCCAGTGTTTCACCTCACCGTGATTAAACCTGTCAGTGCCAGTTGAAAACGTGCAGCTACCTTCTTGTTTCCAGATCGCCGATGATGAGAAGGGCCACGAGCTGGACCTCTTCTGCGTGCCCAGACACTATGAGAACGACCTGGAGAAGGTGATCATCCCCCACGGCCTCATCATGGACAGGTGAACCAGTCAATAGCAGCGCCACCAATCACCACACACACACTCCTGTTATATTTCTGCCAAGTCATCTGACAATCACTCACACACACACACACACACACACGCACTCATTGGTGTGTGCCAGGATTATGCTGCACTGTATTTTGTTTGACAAATCAGTGCAGCCCACATCCTGAGGTGCATTTGACTGTGGAGTGATTAAATGCCCAGAGTAGTGCTGTGAAAGCAATAATGCTTAAGTGCATTATCATGTAAAGGTTGAACACTGCACAGTAATTTACAATACATCTGTTTTTCTTCCCCCCCCCCCCCTCCACCTTCTACTGTCTGATCCAGGACAGAGCGTCTGGCCCGGGACATAATCCGGGACATGGGGGGACACCACATCGTCGCTTTGTGTGTGCTGAAAGGGGGCTACAAGTTCTTCGCAGACCTCCTGGACTACATCAAAGCGCTGAATCAGAACAGCGATAAATCAGTCCCGCTGACGGTGGATTTCATTAGGGTGAAGAGCTACTGTGTAAGCTGCCTTTTCTCATTTCATTTTCCCAGACCCACTTGTGCTGATGCGAGGTGTGTGATGTGGCGTCGGGCGAAATACAAATGAGAGCAATCTTATGTCATTAGAACTGAGTCACTCGCCGCTGGGTTCAAAGAGTAGAGATTCGTGGTGCAGTGTACAGACATTTTAGAAAAAAAGAAAATGTGATGTAGATCTGTGGTGAGGCGTTCTCCTGTAATTCTATTACTGTAAATTAGACGAGGTTAATCCAAACTGTAACCACACTGTCGTCTCTTCTTTGCGTCCTCCAGAATGACAAGTCAACAAACAGCGTCAAAGTCATAGGCGGGGATGAGCTGTCGAGTCTCTCAGGCAAGGTTAGTCCACAGATGATACACTTCAACCAGACGTCGTTGTATAACTTCATACTTCAACTGTTCTTTTATTTATTTTTTCTGCAGAACGTTTTGATCGTGGAGGTAAGACTTGTCAATCGTTTTCATTCTGTATTATGTTTGGACGATAAGGATAAAATCAGTATATGTACATTTATTCAGTGATATAGATAATGATATTGTTGATTTTCGGTAAACTCATTTTTAAAACTGTTTGACTGTCTTTGGATAATTTTAGTAAGAACCTGACAAATCAAGGTGCTTGCATGCAACATCAGTCCAGCTCACTGATTTGCAGTATTGATCATGATGATATCAATACAGCACGTGAAAGGGAAACATACTTGATATTAATTTTAATTCTAAGTGTAATACTAATTGGATATAAAAACATCTGTGCTGCATAAATGGTGTATGTTTTAAAGGTGCATTACGTGGTTTTGGAGAAGAAATATAAATCAAAGGAGAAAGATCTTCATTGACTGGTCATTTTGAATGCGTAAACAAACTCTTTTGTTTTCATGACTGAATAAACTGAATAAACAAACTGACCTTAAAGGACAAACACAGTTTCATACTGTTTTACTTTTGTTTATATGTGGCGGACCCTGCCACCTCTCTATCTTTAAACAGTGTTCTGGGGACCCTATTTTCCTCTGAGAACAACTTGTTTGTTAAGTTATGGAAAAATGTGGTATTATTACCTCCTTACTATTGTGAATATTAAAATGCTGAGTTTGAATTTCTTCTCCGCAACGACGTAGTGCCCCTTTACTGTGAGTACTGCTTCTTTTTGTTTATGTCTCCACTATAATGTGACCACTTCCTGTTTCCTGCACTATAAAAAGGATATAGTGGAGACGGGAAGGACGATGCAGACGCTACTGTCTCTGCTGAGTGAATGTAATCCCAAGATGGTCAAAGTCGTAAGGTAGGCACCATCGGATTCAGATTACAGTCCAGGAAACTGAACCATAGACCTCCAATATAACTGGCTGGTTTGTCACCAGAGAGAGTGCTCTTAGCTAATGGACGCTCCCCTTTAGGACTGTATTAGAGATGTAATGTGATGGAGGGAGGAAGCAGCTTAAGAGTTAATCTGCTGCACTATTAACTGCACTGTGGAGGTAGAAGCCTCCTCTCTCAAGTGTTCCTGAAAGCTGGCTGAAACAGGAAATGGGTTGAAGCAACGTGGGCCTGCTCTGATGCTTGCATAAAGATCGTTTTCACGTGATCTGCTCTATACGGGTTGGGTAATTCCTATTGCTGTGATGTCGGCTGTGTGGTAATTTTATTGCCAAAGCGTCTCTTGCTAAGATCCCATTGTGAATAACAATTGCGAACTTGCCCTGGTCTGTTTAAATACAAGTTGGATTAAAATGATCTCTCTTTCTCTCACACAAACATTTCCCACTTTGCGATTGTGTGATATCTGCCGCAGACATTTCTGCTGCTCGTCCAATACAACAGAAGTGCATATCATTTTATTTGTGGTGCTCAAAGTGACTATTTTTAGAGCTTTTTCTTAACTGTTTTCATTTAGTAATATTTTTTACACAGCGTGAGAGTCATAAACTGTATATAAAGGTACCTATTTTATATATTTCTTCATTTACAGTCTATGGCAGGAAAAATAAAAAAATACTGTAGGTAGCAAGGTATGTTATTTTTCCAGGATCAATATCAATCCATCTGTTCGATATAACCGCTTGACCTCCAGTGGTACGCAGGGGCTTGAGTCAATCCCAGCTGTATATAGTGAATAGTCGATTCACACTCTCAGTAACACCTGCTGGCAATTCAGAGTTGCTAATTAACCTAACCTGCATGCTTTTGAACTGCAGGGGTGCTGACCACTGCCCCACCATGCCGCCCCCACAAACAAGTTTTCAGTAATTAAGAATAATGTTAGATCATACTGAACTTTTCTTTTAGCTTGAAGATGGTGGACCTCCACTCACTGGCACATCTTAGCCTGTATTATGTGTCTTACATTGCATCTATCATTTAAAAATAAGCAACGCACAAAGAGGTTGATCTCTGCAGAAGCCGAGAACGGGCACACTTGCAATTATTATTATTTTTTTGCTCTCGAGATCAAAAGACAATTGTTCCGTTCTCTCAAGAAAACATGCTTTGTTATCCTGAGATACGGTTGTTTCCCCTTATTACTTACTGTGTGTTTATCAGAGCTCAGTAGTGCAATGGCAGCAATACATAGATGCTCTTGTCTTTGTCTAAAAGAAGACCTGACTGCAGCATAGAAAACTACACATTTATGCCCATCTTACCCTTCAATTATGAATTATGCCTGAATCAGGTTTGCTCAGATGAACCAGACATTTTTTAGCTTCTCAGAATTATCCCGTCATCTAAATTATTTAGTTATCGCAAGAAATCTGCCTGTTCTTTTCTCGATAACGACATAATTAACCTGCTGTCATAAGAAAAAAAGAGCTCTGTGATCTCAAGATGATCAAATAATTCATCTGCGATCTTGTGATAACGGCATTAAAAAATAATAACTGCTCTCCACTTTTGCAGCTATTAAACTTTGAAAAGGAATTTGTTTTTGGCCGAGGTGTTGTGGGATTTGTCAAGACAACTGGTCCTGTCAGTTAGAATTAAAGCCTGCACTGAAAAGGTTGTGGTTACAACGCACAGGTTAATTTATCTCTTGTTCATATATCCTGTGTTTTCCTCATTTATCATTCCAGCCTTCTGGTGAAGAGGACCCCGAGGAGTTCAGGGTACAGGCCAGACTGTGAGCACCTCTTTACTCGCTTTACACTGAGACACATATTGTGTATTAATGTATTGTAGAGCTCATTTCATGCCATCACTTTATGTGTGTCTGCTTCTCTGAAGGCCTGGTGAACCGTTACTTAATAAAGCTGTGTTTTTCCTGCAGGATTAACATTAATTTCAGGAATATCTACTTCAAATGTTGCCGAGCCCGGCACTTACGCACTAACACGAGCCTGACAACCCCTCGCTCAACCTGTCTGTGATTATGTAATGCTTTTAGGTTTGAGATGGATAATCTGTTTAAGATTGTCCCTCAAGGACAGCTGTTACTGTAAGCGTTTTGACTTTAACACTACACAGCACTTACAGCATAAGCACCACCGCACGCAGACTGTAAAAGAGCAACATTGGTTCACTACAGTGCCTCAGTAATTGTTTACATGACTCATTTCGGATGCACTGTAAGTCGTTGTTTGGTTTCTTGATACGGCTCACATCGGTGCTGTCTGTATGTTTATTTCAGACATTGGTTTCGAGGTGCCTGATGCCTTTCTGGTGGGTTATGCTTTGGACTACAATGAGTACTTCAGAGATCTCAGTGTAAGTTTGCTGCGGTTGATTTTTTTTTTCAGATGAAAAGTATGAAGACAGACATTTTATGAGTCGATAGATGCGTTCAATTGGGTGCTACAATTTAATTGCGCACAGTATATATGCGTAATACTGTTTTGTCAAAGGAATGTCTGCTATGAGGAACAGCCTATCCAGGAGAAGAGAGTAACTTTATTAAAGTGAAATCTTAATTAAAAATGAAGGCTTTTGTAATTGAATTCATGTGTATATTTTAAGACCTTTTGCAGTTAAAATTCTACAATACATGGACTTCCTGTCTAAACGATAGATGGAGAGAGCATTATGCTCCAGCCGCACAAAATGTTGAACTTCAACGGAAAATCTAATTCCTAGACAACAAACACAAAAGCATTCACTGTCCTCTGGTTTTATTCATTTTTTCTTTACAGCACATCTGTATACTGAATGATCAAGCCAAGGAGAAGTACAAAGTGTGAGCAGGTGAAGTGCTGCAGAGGCGATGACTGAATCTATGAAGACTAGGACCACTGTGATGACCCTCCTTAGCTTTGCTGTGTTTTGGATCTTATTTATTTTTCTACATATGAATCCACAAAATGTGACTTGTGGGTTGTAAATAACTTAAAAGGACATTTTATTTCCCACCTGATTGAAGACATGGGATCATTTAATCATATTATGAATATTTTGGTTGTTAATTTAATGTATTTATTGACCTATGTGTATAGACTGTACCTGTAAATTGCAGTTGTACCTCGTAGATTGAATAATTTATTTGTTCCGGCTCATTAAATCACACATCTCAGGCTACAGCTTTATGTTCAGTGAACTGTCAGTCAATTAAGTAGCCTTTTGTAAATGTTATTTTTGGACTTACGCATATATCCTCTCATTATGCCATAAAATGACTGACTTGGAATGTACTGTATGATTTATTTCATATCTGATGTGTTCATCAAGGACCTGTTTACAGCAATACAACTCCCGTTGAAACCTTGGATCCTGTTTTTTTTTTTGCTTCTCTTGCACTTTTTATAACGTAAAAACAGCTATTTTGTAGCCATGTTTAAGAAGAATACACTTTTAAATTCCTGTCCATACATATATTAACATTTGCATTTCCGTTTTTTGGTCACACTTATTCTTGGGTTTGAGTAGCAAATGTAAAATTGTCATCAGAGTCGTGACTGTTGTGCCTCGACAGCTAACTGTGGCTAACTGGCTAACGAACGCGGAAGCTCGATCGTCGGCGGCGGTGACGTCATATTTCGACGTCGTGTGTCCGGGTTAGTTTTTCGTGAGAGGAAAGTCGAGTCGTCGGTGAGACAAACTACTGTATAGTATTTGACACGTGTTGGCAAGACAGGGAGTTTGTGGTTTTATCCCATTTACCAGCACTGCTAATGTTAGCATTTGCGTTAGCTTTGCGGCCGTGACGTAAAAAATACGTGCGACAGCTCCTTTAAACGTTACACTTGTCTTGACCGGTTAGAAGAAATTAACTTGCTTTTCAAGGCTTTGGCCGACCTGAAAATACACTTTCATTATGGATACGAGTATTTTTCACGTGTAGGATCGAGACTGGCTGATTGTACTTTGGACTAAAGTGAATTAAACGTGTGTACGTCTTTATGCTGTAAACTCGAGCAGTTGCCATGAATGTGAAAGAGGAGACGATAGCCATTTTAAAACAGTTTGACATCGGAAACAAGTTCTCCGATCTACCTGTGCTTCCCAAAGCCTCGGTGCTGATCCCACTGTTTGTGAGGAAAGGAGAGCTGTACACCTTGATGACCCTGCGTTCAAAAGAGGTAACCCGGAAGGATGTCCAATAGGTGGAGGACTAAAAATATCTCTTATTAGCTACCTCAACATTTGACCGACTTGTGTGTGTCTGTAGCTGAGGACCAGTGCTGGGGAAGTGTGTTTCCCCGGTGGGAAGAGAGACCTAAGTGACAGAGATGACGTGGACACAGCCCTGAGAGAGGCAGAGGAGGAGATCGGTCTACCACCTGATGAGGTTCAGGTGGTCTGTACACTCTTCCCCATCATCAATAAGGTGGGACAGTCAAAATGTCTCTGCCCCCTTCAGGGCGTCAGCTGCTTTGTGGTCAATCTCTTTCTCACATCCCCGTCATCTCCATCTCTTCTCACAGAGTGGTCTGCTGGTGACCCCGGTGGTGGGCTTCATAGATGACTCATTTTGTCCCCGTCCAAACCCAGCCGAGGTCAGTGCCGTGTTCCCAGTCCTCCTGGACTTCTTCACCAGCGAGAAGGACCACTTTGGTGCCCACGGCGCCGCTGGGATGGTGGGGCCGTTGCACTCTTTTCATTTTGTGGACCCCGATTCAGGGAACCAGTATCACATATGGGGACTTACTGCTGTGCTGGCCATAGTGGTTGCTGCTCTCGCTCTCAGGAAAAGGCCAGAGTTTGATGTTGGTTTTGACACCGACGACCCGTTCTCCTTCTTCCACAAGATTCTGCATAGAAGAATTAGTAAACTATAGTAGAAAACAAAGTGCAACCAGATTTGTTATGTGATGTGTATTAATTTACTGCATTGATTATGATTGAGAAATGAAATCAAGAAGCTTTAGATTTTATTAATTCATTTAATGTAGCAGCAGGATTACAGATATAAACAGAAGAGTATACAAATGTCCAGACCAAGGCAAAGTACATGTTAATAATAGTTCAGATGTATGATAACACACTGGGGTTGACCTTTATCCCGACTGCAGGGTCTTAAGGCTAGATACTAAAGCTCAAGCTACACAGAACGGATACAACAGAACTGTTGGAGAATGTGAAATAGAAAGCGAACTAGGAAAAGTGAGCAAACTGATTACACACAAGATAACAGCTCACACTATTGGCAATTAACAGTTAATTTATCATGGTTGCTCCTTTTGATCCAAGCATTTCACAGCAACAATAGTAATGTTGACAAGCACATCAACACAAGAAAGCTCTCCATAAAACAATCTCCACTGTCTCGTCCCTTTTACCTCACATGTACAAATCTCATGAGGCATGGAAAAAAAAAAAAAAAAGAATACTTTCAACAGAAAATAAACAAAATTTGACAATTCACTGGTGAAGCTGCACAATATTATGGAGTTCTCACTCTTGATATCTTGCGATGGATTTCCAAAGAGAAAATGCTGAAAAATATATCTCGGTATGGGCTATGGTGATGCTCGTGTTTAGAAATAAAGGGTAAATCACTGAAACGTGTCCTGATGTCAAACAGTCCCACAGAATAAAAAAGGACAAGGAGCCAAATAGCAGTGACACAAAAGGGACACCAGTAAACACAGCAGAGTAACAGTTAAGTTATCAAGGCACACAAAGTTCTGTTGAAAGCATCACAATTGAAATTCAAGATACCCCTGCAGTATATTTCACATTTAAATATACATGGATATTCATTAACATGACTGAAGGACAAAACCGATATCGTGTAAAGATTTGTGTGCTATCTTCACCACCATTAAATTCATGTTTCACATGGTTTTTTTTCTCAGGTGGAAGTGGCTATTCTTAGAGTCAGACTGAGCATCCTGGATTGCTCAAAATGAAAACGACTGGACGTGAAAACATGACATTACACCACAATCCAAGACAAAACGATCCGACAAATGTACAGTGATACAAATGACATTTGGTGCCACCCCACCCATCCCCATCTGCCTCAAAATATATGTTCTCTAAAACTGTAATTGGTCCGATGTTAGATGTAGAGCAAGCTCTATGTCCACACCATGAGGTAAAACTTACATTCATGAAACTGAAGTCACAGGTTGGCTTTCTGTGTTGGTATGGCTTCGAGAGGCATTACTGTTCCGCACTTCTATCGCAATCATGTGCTCTTAAACTCCCCTACCCAAGAGGAATGGAATGCTTGGAAACATCACTACTGCGCTCTAACCTGACCTACAGTTAATGGATGAGTCAAAGTGCCATTTGAGATGCATGACATTACAAGAAAAAAAAAAAAAAGGTAAAAACTAAACACACACAGACACACACACACACACAAGAAACCTAGCCCATGTATTATGTTATACAGGTTGGGTAAAGTCAATGTTAAAACGGTAGAAATAAGTTGTAACATATTTGCTTGATGTCAACTCAATTTACATTTCTAATTTCAATCATACACTTCACAATAAACCTGCGCTTCATGTCAGGAAAAAAAACCAAAAAAACAACAACATACCAGCAATGATAATCTGTGCTATGAGCATCAACCAAAAAAAAAGTTTAGTTTTACAAAAATACTTTACATTTTGATACATGGATACAAAATTCTAAAAAAGATAAGTTACTTTAAAATGGATCACTAACAGCCGCAGGACAAAAATAGTATGACTATGAAAATGTAAACAAATGCATATGTGAGCAATGCTATTCTAACATTTGAATTATTCTCAAAGTTGGCTTTATTTTTTTTTTGATAATGCCAAATTGGCTACTGTCGTCGATATGGAAAGTACAGCAGTGTTATTTTGCATCAAAAAATAGAGTAATGTCATGAGAAATGTAAAGTATCAAATTGGTGGAAATGTTAATGAGGGATTAACTGATCCATGAAACAAAGTACCTTTACATATCTTTTAAAAATCTTGTACTTGAACAAAACAACATGCTGAATTGCTATTCATGTAAGAGCTGCATAAGTTAAATGAGTTAAGTACAAATGAGTAAACATTACGAGGGCGTTTGCGAGGACACGTATGAGACAAGATGACGACGATTCACAACAGGAGCTTTGGTATGCCTGGGTGCACTCCAGTCTGACCCCACAACAACAGCCAGCTCTCTAGACTCGACTCTGCTTCAAAACTATCAATGTCAGTGCTATTTGATATAGAAGTATAAACTGTTATGTATTAACATCACATCAGAAGTGCCCGTCACTCCTGTACATAGCACCATAGATTGAATCAAAATGGCGGCCTCTATGTAACAGAGATTTCATTTACCAGTCAGCCCCTGTTCACAACACAAGGGACGGTTACTGGGTGCCAACTTCACATGGCGCCAGCCTGCACGTGGTACCAACACTGAGACAAAAACTTAAATATTCAACACAACACAAGGTAAAACAGTCTCAAGTGACAGACTGAACAGTAAATAGTACAAATAGCAATATGACGAAAATCCTTCATTTCAATGCAAAAACTAAATGAATCAGTATTTTTAGGTGTTTTGTCAGTGTGTAAAACACAAAAGGCCTACTTGCCACTCCACCACTGAAAAATGACTATGCTTTTGTGGGAATGGCTGATTTTCTTTTCTTTTTTTCTTTTTTTTCTTTAGACAGACTTGACTGGACCACTGAGACTGAATACAAAGAGGAATTCAACAGTGAGCAGACATTCTATACAAAGTTGTCCTAGACCTCAAAAATAGTGATTACAGACATGACATGATAAAAATGTTCGGTTAAGGATGTATCCACCTTTACAAAGACATCTGCTTTATGATTTTTTCCGTTTTTCTTGACTTTTTCTTTTTTTTTTTTTTAACTGGACGTTTTCGAGTACAAATTCAGCTGGGTCAGTAGAGAGCTGTGGACGGATATAAGGATTAGCTAGAGGTTATAAAGTGCTTGAGATAAAATGTTTATAAAACCACACAACACTCCATTTTCACTAGTGGAAAGTTTCTATCCACATGAAACTGGTAAAGGTTACCAACTTCTTCAAAATCAAACAAACAAAAAAAAAAGATACACACACTACATAGTTGAATGCTTCTTAAAATTCACCAAGAAGGCTTCTGCAAACCCAGCAACCAGGCCTGAACGTATGAGAACACTGGGAGGTGTCAAAAGGCCAAGTCACATTATTCACCAGGTTGAATCTCATTTGTGAGTGTTTGAGAGTCCCTCTTCTTTCTGCACGTGGGAGAATCCCCTGCAATGTAGAGTGCATTGATACCAATTTTGGTGAGTGAGTTAATTTCATTTTTGTGAATTTTTAATAACAATATTGAACTCTTCTCCTCCTGATAGTCTCGTAGTCTCTGTTACAGAGGCCGAACATTCTACTAATGTACTAGTTTTTTTACTCTTAGAGTAGTTTTTAGTTTCATGATTGCAAACACGTGGTTTAATTAATTGTCAAAGAGATCTTACATTATCCTTCAAAATTTAGTGGTTGAGACTTTATTTCATCCCTGTTTTTATCCAGGTAATCTCCCCCAGCATTTCCACTGTCGCTCCGCATGGCGAACAGACAAAAACACATTTCACAGACTCTCAGAAAGACGCGACGGCTCTGAGTTTACACGCTCACAAAATGAGATTCAGCCCATCTCTAACACTTGTGTGCAATCTGTTAAT
Source organism: Spondyliosoma cantharus (assembly GCA_900302685.1). Classification (NCBI taxonomy): domain Eukaryota; kingdom Metazoa; phylum Chordata; class Actinopteri; order Spariformes; family Sparidae; genus Spondyliosoma; species Spondyliosoma cantharus. The sequence continues at coordinate 75,058 of OMLP01015251.1, read as the reverse complement.
CGCTCCATTGGCTGGCTGTTTTATCTACTCCAGCTGCTCTTACAGACTCATCTCCATCACATTTACTATTCCCGTTTCCCTGTCACTGACATTCTTTATCCCTTTCCAGTTTTTCCACCAAACCTGGTAGGCTTTTATCATCATCATCATTATCATCACCATCATCATCATCATCATCTCTTAGGCTCACATTTTAAAACACAAAACAAAACACTGCATTTCTGAGACTGATGGATAAAGCGGTTATTACGTGCCTCTCTGATCCTGCAAGAGGGGTAATAACAAAGGCGGATTCATCACTTCAAGGACAATGGATGTATGAAGCTATAATTATAAATATCTCATAAAAACAAGGAGTTACATGAGCTCATATTTTGGGTTTTTAGGTAAAAGGGGCATTTAATTCTTAAATATTTAAAATTTTCCTAGTTTTGTGGAATTGGTTAAAAACACCACACACCCCCTTTCTGTTTGTTTGTGTTAGGATGTATAACATTCGGCTACATATCACTCACTCTCCTTAGTGCCCTCATGGTCCAAACATGCATCACTGCTTCTGTAGGCTTTCCAGTAGGTCCTCGATTTTATCCATGTTGGACGATGCAGATAGTGATGCCTGCAACTGATTCTGTAAGCTGTTCTGTATCTGTGTCTGTAGATTGGTCTGCATTGGAGTTGGCAGGCTTGTTTCTATGGTCGCCTGCAAACTGGACTGCAGTGCTGTTTGTGTGTTTGTCTGCATTGCATTCTGTAGGCTGGTCTGCATGGCGTTCTCCAAGCTGGACTGCATTTGTGCCTGAAGGGTGTTCTGCAAGCTGCCGTGCATGGTGGCAGGCATGGAGGGGGCAGCTTGGGCCATGGTCTGGTCCAACAAAGGCTGCATGTGACTGGAGTTCTGGGGCTGGTTCTGAGCAGGCAGGGTAGGTCCAGAGGAATTGAGCAGCTGGGGCGAATCTGGGAGGAAGAGAAAATTGAAATAATCACTATAATCAAACATTAGGGGAAGGCACTGGCAGTGACACTGGATTTTGTACAACATTTGGACATGTACAACTCGATGAATTCAACACAGACCGACATTTTCTTACCGTTCTGGATGCCAAACACAAACAGGTTGGCCTGCCCTTGTGGAGCCACATTTCCACCCACAGTGGTCTGGAAAAGCTGCTCTGGGGGCTGCTGTCCAGGGTTGGCTACCACACCCACACCACCCTGCACCACAAAGATGGTTGTGCCAGGGGCTGGAGCCTGGTTGTTGAGCTCCTGTGAGCCAATAGTGCTCTGCAGGCTGGACAGAGATGTCTGTGGTAAGAACAGCTCCACGGGTTGACTGCTCGGGATGCTGTTGGAACTTGGGCCCACTTGCATTGGCTGCTGTTCCTGGAACAGGCTCTGCTGTTGGTTCTCAGTGGATGTCGAATTGCTGCCTGAGGAGCTCTGGTCTTGGAAGGACATGGGCTCTGCTGCGTCTGGCTGGGGGATTCCAACGCTAATGCTCCCCATAGGGGAAGGGCCTTGGGTCTGAGTGCTGAAGAGAATAGCGGGGGGAATAGGCTGTGGGTTTAGATCTGTGGTGCAGAGGAGCAGACCTGTCTGCTGGGGTTGGGAAAGCTGGCCCTGGGGGCCAGGGTTCGCCTGCGAGTGATTTGGGATACTTTGGAACAAGGATCCCTGCTGGCTGATGGGGAGCTGTGGTGGCTGTTGTTGGTTCTGCTGTGGAGACTGCTGCTGCTCCATCGGAGTGCTCTGTTGCTGCATTTGGGAAAGTTGAGCCTGGGGTTGATTCTGAAACATTGTAACAGACTGGGGCTGGTTGGATGTCTCCATGGAGGAAATGAATGCCAGCTGCTGCTGTTGCTGGGGCTGTGGATTTGGGGACAAGTATAAGGTTGACCCTGTTGACTGTTGCTCCGAGTTGAGACTGCCACTTGTCAGAACAGTCAGTGTATTCTGGAGTAGGGCTGCCTGGACCTGCTGTTGGGAGCCCTGGGTCTCAGCAAGTGGCCTGGGTGATTGGAAGAGCTGTTGTGGGGGAGATGTGTGGGATGGAGGCTGCGTTGGGAAGCTGGTCTGAATTGTTAGCAGATCTCCAGACTGTCCAATCAGGGCCACTGGCTGCTGTACTTGCGGAGAGGAGTGGATCTGAGGCTGAAGCAGCTCAGCCTGAAGTTGCTGCTGTAAATTCTCCAAGACCTGCTGCTCTTGCAGTTGTTGTTGCTGCTGTTGTAAGTTGCTCAGTGCTTGACTTTGCTGCTGTTGTAGCTGATGTTGTTGTAAATTGGTAAGTATTTGATTTTGTTGTTGCTGATCTTGAAGTTGGATGTTGTTAAGGACTTGGTGTTGCTGATTTTGTTGCAACTGTTGTTGCTGTTGAATATTCTCAATGATTTGCTGCTGCTGCTGTTGTTGATGCTGAAGGTTACCAAGGATTTGCTGTTGTTGCTGTAGTTGTTGATGCTGTTGAAACTGGTGTTGTATTTGTTGTTGTTGCTGTTGTATCTGTTGATGCTGTTGTATCTGCTGTTGCTGTTGTATCTGCTGTTGCTGTTGTATCTGTTGTTGCTGTTGTATCTGCTGCTGCTGTTGTATCTGTAGCTGTTGCTGTGTCGATAGTGAATTATCTGTGGTTCCCAATCGAAGGCTATTCATGTTCTCTTGGACATGCTGCTGAAGCGAGTCTGCTGAGGGTGTGGGGCTATACAGCACAGAGTTCAGCTGCTGCTGGGCTACAGCCGCCTCAAACACCTGCTGGAGTGTGGTGTTACCTTCGGCCTGTAGCTCCCTTACCGCCCTCTCCAGTTGGGCCACCCCTTCCTGTGGGAATAGGGTAACCTGCGACTGTTGTGGCTGGGGCTGAGAAGGGGGTGCTATCTGGGGCATGGCCACGACTACAACCCCTCCACTATTACTGGAACTCTCAGGAGGCAAGTTATCCTGAGGGTCTCTGAGGAATTGCTGAGGGACTTCTGGCGTCACAGGGGGGATTGTAGTATCTCCTGACACTGGGAAGGAGGTTGTGGGGGAAATCTCTTGCTTTGGTATGGTGCTAAGAGACTCCAGGCTCGGGAACACAGGGGGTGCCTGAGGAAGCTCCACGTCTTCAGGTTGTAGGGGCATTGGGCTCTGAAAGGACTCTCCACCTGGATGAGGACTAGAGCTGAGCTCCAGGGTCTGCTGCACTGAGACAAGAGGGTCAGGGGAGGGCTACAAAAAGAGAAGAAACACAAATGTTACCAGCTAAATCTGAAATAAATATTTTTGATTCCTCTTCGTAAGAATGAATGGTATCTTACCTTGAAGACATCTGTGGGCGGTGGATTGCTAGACACTTCCATTGGGGTGTCCTCTTGCCGTTTGGAAGGCTGAACAGAGCAGTCATTTCGCTCAGAAGATATAGATTTGATTTGAACGTCAAATATACACGTCTTGACCAGGGAGGGTCCCTCTGTTTTTACTGTCCGGACGTTTGAGTCATCAGCTGAGGGTAAGATTGGAAACACAAGATAGCTTTATGTCTCTGGAAGGCAGTACTTATTTGGGTTTCGGTTTACAGTTTACTGATAATAATAATTAATGTATTGGGATTTAGATTTATCTGGTTTCTTTTGCATTTCTATAAAGCTTTTCCAGTCTACTGACCACTCCAAGCACTTTCCAACACTTGTCACATTCACCCATTCACATACGCATTCAAACACTGATTTGAGAGGTGGCAACCTGCTCATCAGGAGCAATTTGAGATTCAATATCTTCCTCAAGTATACTTCGTCATGCAGCAGAGGAAACCAGGGATTTGAACCCAGCGGCCTTCCAATTACTGGACAACCCACTCTACCTCCTGAGCCCTGTGTCAAAAAGTCATAATGTTGACTTATACAACTAGGGCTGGGCACTAAACTCAGTTCCTTTACATGTTACCAACCAACTTATATTGTATCGTATAACTAAGTCCCCCAAGTCAATCCATGTTAAATCAATCAGTGCCAAATTTCGTCAGCTGAGAGTGCATCTGGGCGAGTGAGAGAGTAATTTAGAGTATAAAGAGATAAAGAGTGAGAGAGACTATGTCACCAGTGCGGCTTGTTCAAGTCACGCAGGGTCGAAATTAACACCTGCTAAGCGCTAAATGCGGGTATATTTTCCATTTGGGGATTAAATCCTGGAAGGCTATCCGCCATAACTGCAGGTGATATTTGTACCAAAATAGTCTACTGCATTTTGGTTTCATTTACAGGCACGCTGCTTCTGTGTTTGTCCTCGTGTTTGTGTCAAACACACAGGGACACACAGGACAGACAGGACAGACAGGGGACTTCAAGGTACATTTAAGTGCAACTATAAACTCTGAAATCAACATTGGCTTGAATGGCAAAGTGCGTAGGAGCCGACAAGAACTGCATTCAAGTGCACCTCTCACTATATCTGTCATTATTTTCTTGTTCTTTCACAACAGCTTTTACATAATTAGATGCTGAAATCATCACAATAAGCCATTAATTTCTACAAATCTATAAAAAAGGATTATAGGATTGCTATCAGCAAACTCAACCATATTCTTGTAAACGGGTCCCAAAGTACTCTTGTGGTAATTTCCAAATCATCCTATTTCTGATTGGTCACAAAATACAGTGTACAGAGAGAGTACAGTATTGAAAAAAGGTATCGTTAGCTTCCAGTACTGATTCAAATGTGAACAGTACACAATCCTGTACACAGCCAATGCAGGTAGCGTTATTCCTCATATTATGGTTACAGAATCTTTAAAATGTTATAATCATGTCAGCCAAAATGATCGAGAACATACCTAAGTGAGCTGAACATTTTGAACGAGTGGCTGTACCTGAGTCTGGAGTATAGGTGAAGGTCTGGGCGTCATGTGATCTACCAGCATTGGTCATCACAAAGATTCCCACAGAAACTGGGGAAGTGATTGACTGGTTGTGGAATGGAGGGACTGTCACTATCAAATGGTTCTGGAAAACAGAGATCCAAAAGGACGATCACGTCTTCAGAAAAATCTCAAAGAGTATGGTCAGCAAAAGCAGGCAGGTTATGTTATTCATGGAAAAACGAGTATACATATCATTCAGTTGTGTTCACCTGATGGAAAAGGTCCATGTCAATCTTTGCCTCAGCTTGCCAGGAATTATCATCTACAAATAAAACATATAATGTTCCTTATTTATTCAACCATCTGGCAGAGATTTACATGCAGAAACCAAACAATTACACTGCGGTACAACACAAACGACACCAAGACGGTCACAGCACCTGCGATGTTCTCCTGAAAAATAACTTTGGTTCCTTTGAGGAAGTTCTTTCCAATGATAAAAACTTCCTCTCCTCCTCTCACTGAGCAGCTGTGAAGACTCTTCTTCAGGATCTCTGGCACTCCTGCTGGCTGGGCTGGAAATTGACAGAAGAGCCAAGGATTCAAAACTCACATGACAACTGGGTTAGTCTTTACCAGAGACTGTTACAAAACAGACATTTCAATCATCTTAAGAGACCTAAACATCTACGACTATCATCATAAATACTATGTTGGATGACAGCCAAACGCCTGAAATCAGAACAAACACATGGTTCCCCAGCAGTTAGCCTCATGATGCCCGTTTAGACTGGTATTGACTGTTGTTTCAGTGGATGTTGCGTCTGAACTACTCACTGCAGAGGATGGATGATGAGGGAACCTGTAGAGTAAGGGTTGATCCATCAGGTTGGGGGATGCCGACTCTGAAGGCCAGCCTGGCACGTGTGCTCTTCTTCTTGGACCCTGCCACACCAATACGGGCCTCCACATCTGCATTGCGCAGCTTCAAAATTCCGACACAGTCCACCCTGTAGAAAACAAAACAGTATAGGGGATACATGACTAGCACACAAAGTATTGTAAGTAGCAACTGATCCTGAATCATCCACAAAACGCCATAACCCCTTACGCGAGTGTCATGTCACTGCTGGGCTCCAGAGGGATCTCAATAACAGTGGTGCCCTCAATGTCCACCTCCTTGCAGGCAGTAGTGTTACGTCCCGTCACTCTGCACGCCTGGTAGAAACCGTGAGGCTTCACCCTGCCTGCGTCATTCGCTACAAACACCTGCAGCACGACTGGTTCACTCACGCCCTCCAACTGGGGACAAAAAAGAAGACATTGTGTGTAAATTACTTGACTTTCACCAATAATAGAAAACGGAACACTATAACAATACAGATGTTTTAAGTTCAAATTATCGGTCATCGAGTAATCGTGAAATGCATATAGAGGGAAGCTTTCTTCCTGAAGCATCCATGCCGAGCAACGAGAGTGCCACAAAAACGTTGCATGCTGAAAAGTGCAATCTGCAATGTAATGTGTGGATGCACGCCAGGGTTGCCAGAAAGAGTCGGATCTATTTTCTCCCCGTCTTCGATTATATCACAGAGAAAGCTCATGATTCTCTAGTATCTTTACTGTTGGTATCATACATGTTTCATTGAGTGCTTCACACTTTATAGACTATAACAACTTGAAGCTGCAGAACAGTTTTATCTGCTGGCAGGTGATCAGCCTAGTTGAGCAGTCAAGGGTTGAGTTCCTGATTAATGAATGATATTTCCCTGCCCAAATGTATCAGTAACAGGTAAAGTTTCTTGGATCTGATGTTGAATTCTCAAAGCTTTTGATGAATCCCAGAACAGACTCACAAGTGTTAATTAATATTTAAATGCTTCATGAAAACACTGTTGTAGCGCACAGCACTTGACACTGCTCCTGTGCACTTTTGGCCTCATTCAGTAAATTCCAAATTAAATGTAATATGTTTCTTTGTCAAGAAGCAGTCGCTGGTTTTCTTTGTCAAACCTTGACGGTGGGGAATCCCTGCTGCGTGCGGTCTTTGACAGAACCTCTGCTGCCCTCGGTCAGATAGCGAGCTCTGTGCTGGGTCTCTGGCTGCACCAGGATCTTTAGCTCCTTTCCATCGCTCCTCTGGGGGAACTGAGTAGCCAGTGAGCCACCCTTCACTGCAGTCCCTGACTCAAGAGAGCTGCCGGGCAACAAAAATCACATGATGACATTAATATGACTTTCGGAAATTCAATTACCCCAGACAAAACTGAATTAAATGACCTTTACTGCATCCCTACAGAGGGACAGAGCTAGCCTCGAGTCAAAATGCTGACAGAATGTGCATTGGACGAGGGTCAGCCCACCTGGCTATGGGAGTGGTCTTGTCTGTGCTCAGCTGGGAGAGGACAAAGTGAGGAGCCTTGGCGCTGTCAGCATCGAACACATCCATGCTGTCCTCCGGAGGAGCAGGCTTGGGGCCAGGCCGCTGGCGAGGGGTGCGTTTTCTAGATTTGCGCGGCACCTCTGTGTTGTCATTGTAGGAGACGGAGCTGATCAGGCTGAAGTTGGAGACGGAGTCATCGGCCCACATGCTGCTGCTATGCTCTGAATCAGGACCCGTTGGAGCAGACACAGTAGGCTCCTCTTGGCAAGACATCTGGCTGTCGTCAAATAGATCCTCAGGTGGCGGGGATATGCTCAACACGGGCCTCCGTTTTGATGGGGTGTTCTGAGGCTGCTGGACTCCGAGCCCTGACAACACTCCTGACCCTATGTCTCCTGCTGCAGCGTTCGCTCCACTGTTGCCTCTGGTCGTAGCAGATACAGCACCCTCCGCATTTTGCATCTCTGAAGCTCCAGCTCCATCCCCTCCGCCGGAGTGGACGTGCTGGGGAACCTTGAGATGGTCTGAGGATGAGGTAGAGGAGCCAGTGGATGGGACTCCCATGGCCAGGGAGGAGGAGGCAGAGGGACTGGAGGTGGAGGTGGAGGAGGTGGCATCTGTAGTAGTATATACAGATAAATAAGTTAGTACATATGTTCAGCACAGAGCAGGCTAGCAGTCCCATTCAAGCAGCTGAATTTGTGCATGATTTGTATTGATTTCCCCTCTTCCCAACTCTAATTTCAACAGACTGTTGTGGGTTATATGCTCTCACTGTGCATGCGAGAGCTGCCAAGCATTGATCAAATATTCTGAAGTTAAAGTTGAGAAGGGTACTATGGGTCCCACAATGTTTTGATTCCTACAAAACCTTTCTCAATTAAAATCAATGTGACAAAACTGACATGCTTTGTTTACAAAAACAAAAGCAAGCTAAAAATTGTTACATACACATTGCCAGAAAGAAACATAAAAAAAAAAATCTGGTCAAACTTTTGTTGTACAGCCAAATTTGCAAGCTGGTAATGTGGCGCCAAATTAAATTTGCCAGGGTTACAGTACAGTTTGTGCAATGTGCATTCACTAGTAAACAGTAGTTTGCGCATGCCAATTGGAAGATTTGGTTGGGACTGAGCGTAGCCATGGAGACAGAATAAACAAGCCTCTGACCTATGGAGCAGTGAACTGCAGACCATTTTATATGCAGACACTCCCTGCCTCAGAGGGAACTTCCTGCAATAAAAACGAGACAGCCAATGAGCAACAAGAGAGCTGATCATTCAAGATTCAACTTCTGTCAATCAGTAAATTGGATGAGTTAATACACTGAAGGAAGGAGTAACCTTTGAAGCTGATCATTTAAAAAACACTTTTAAGCATGTGTGTTTGGTTAATGATGATCTGAAGGACATTACAGTAGTCATGCTTTTGATCAGCACTGCTTAGGGCCAGCTGGTTCAGACAGGATAGTTAAAAGGTAGCGTTAACAAAAGCGCTCTCTTCAACATGACTGTTGACAAGTTAGTTTGCCGTCTAGATGAAACTCTAGACTTGAGTCCTTTACAGTTACAGCTGAAGTCGGCCTCCTTTAACCATGATCCAAGATCAGACCAGTATCGTTCAATTTGCTACATTTTATTTAAAAGACAGTCAGACGATTGCTAGGGGCAACTTCACTGTTTCATAAAGAGACAGAACATTCGTAAGTGCTGAAAATATCAACTGCTGTTGAAACATGGGAGAGGACGAATCATTAATCTGTAAAGTTCAAACAGTTTGAAACCTCAATAAATGATCACATGACCGACTGTTGAATGAGTGTGTTAAACGTGTGAATAGGCTGTTTCTGCTTAAGACATTTAAAAAAAAAAAAAAAAAAAACCCTGACCACACCGGCACTGTGAGAAAGTGCTAATACAGACACGGGAACACAATATAATGTCGTAGCATAAGGGAAGTCTGAGATGACTGCTGAAGCCAAAGGACTACATCTGGATCAGCGGCACTGGTGCTTCATAGCCTTTGCTTTAAATATATTTCTTATGGCCTAAAAAGCCAGGTGAAAAAAAAGCATTAAGCACAAGCATGACAGGGGAAAAAGCTGCAGAAAAAAGTGAGTGAAATGAAAAAAAAGGAACAGGCAATGTCAGCATGCTGTTAATGCAAACGCAACAGTACTTGGAGCCGTTACTCATGGTACATCTTTCCAGGAAAAGAGGACTGCGTATGACTTTCATTACACAGAAGCAACAGAAGCTGTGCTTCTACTGCATGGCTATTCTCGACTCCCTTTTGATACCAGACACTTTTTCTCAATTTTGTTTTCCACTGCAGATGGTGCCAGCTCAACATAGGTTGGATTTTTGGCTGATTGCAATAGCGGCACTGGTGAGGCTGCCACGGCACCATCTTCAACGCAACAGAAACAAAAGAACAATGGAGGATATCGAACGGATGGCTGTTTGTCCTCGCAAAGAGACAAACGTTTCAGGCTGCTGAAAAAAAAAAAAAAAAAAAGAAATGGGAGATCCTACATCAGAGTGCAGGCGATGAGATGACTGTGTCGCTCAAGTGGCGATATTCTCATTAATCAGTGGCCTGTAGCGTTTTACTTTACTGTAGAGTCAACTCAGCTCGTTTAAAAAGTACCATCCTCAACTTTTGACCCCGGGAAACCAAAAAACAGCGCGTTGAGCCCAGCTAAGCCGAGCCATGCAGCGGAAACGCAGCATGAGATTCTTAATTCCACCAGCATGGCAAATGTTACAGAGCTGCAAACGACTGAGGTGATTAATCGGTTATTTGTCAACTACATCAATTAATTGCCAACTATTTTGATGGCTGATTAATTGGTTTGAGCAGTTTAAAAAACAAACAAACAAACAAAGAAACAATTCTGATGCCTAGTTCATAAATGTGCCTAGTTTCTGGTTTGTTTTCTTCTCCTTGTGGACAAAACAAGGAGGATCATCTTGGGCGCTGGGAAACTGATATTTGACACCAATCACTATTTGTCACCAATCTATTAATCAAGACAATAACTGCGGATAAATCGACAATTAAAGTAATTGTTAGTTATGGCACTAGTACGTTAGCCAGATATTAACTGATTTGAAATGTAAGTCAAAAACCTTATACTGTAATCAGCAAGTTTTAAAAACATCTCTTTTTCTGTCAATTAGTTTTATAAAGTAGAGCTGTTAGGTGAAGAGCTTCGGGCACTTAAAGCAGTCGCTGTGTGGCTAAATAAACACAACAAAGTCGGGTAAGCAACGCCTCTTCTCATGCTGCTGCTAGGATTATAAGAAAAGATGTTCGTCACACAGACATCTAAAGCACCTAACATGTTCACCTAAAACAGACAGGCTTTACCGACTCAAAATTCCAAAAATATATATAAACACAGCTCGAGTCCCGAGTGTAAAAATCAGCTTCAATTCTCAGCCCCCAACCCATCAACTGCTACCACCTAATGCAACCAGCGAAACCCCTGATATACCCTAGTGAAATCTAATATGACAGCGCCTTGTCATGTCAGCGGTGCTTAAATCCCTTCGATGAAAAAACAAATAAATAAAATACTCTACCAGTCGTTATCATCTCCAACGGTCACCGATACATATTGTCTCAGAAACTGGTGAAAGGGTGAAGTTGCCCCCGGACACTGATACAAGGCCACATTGGTTTGTACGCCCCTACTATGTTGGGGAATAGTTTGGCAAAGGGAAACTGATCCCGGATCATGGTTTTCATGTACTCAGCAGTTAGCTCACCTGAGGCCAAGGCTGCAGAGGGGGGAGGTCCTGCCTCTCCCCCGCTCTTCTGGCTCATGGTGGGTGGGTCTGTCTGGGTGGACGACGGCTGGAGCTGGAGCTCTTTGGGGAGGAGGTCATATACTGACTCTGTCATAAAGGAGGAGCAGGAGAGGATAAATTAGGTTCTGAAACAAACAAAGCAGATTTGTTGATTATTACAAGAAAAAAGGGACGAGAAGAGGGTGTCCCTCGACAAGTACAACGTGGTATTACACACAGGGCGGGCCAGGGCTTACTGGTTAGCCAGGTAACTTTAATAAACATCTCTGCAACACAACACATAGATGTCACTGACATGAAACTGCTGTTTATTCACATTCTGCAGATAATGTTGTCTTTTCTAAAATTTTAATTCTGGCCATATTTTTCATATCGCTGGCTTAAGTGTGACCTAATCACACAAAGTTATACTGACTTGATCATTTGCTAAACTTTGGAATTCATGCTGCATCCTGCATTCATTCACACACTAAATCGTCATTGTGATTCATCTGATCATTACCGTACTATATATGTTTTGTAACCTCGTGATAATGTAATAATTTTCTTCCCGAAATGTAGGAGTGTCAATACTTCATTTCTAATGTAATCCTAGTAGTAATAAGAAAGCTGGAGCCCTGAACTGGGATGACATGGGTTCATGACATCAGGTTTTTCCACACATACACAAAAAAAAAAAAAATGTCACCATGAACACAACTCATCTTATGATTAGCTAAATTAGCCTCCCGTGGGGCTTTGCGTAATAAGACCCACCGAGACATTCCTTGATGTTCGACGTGAAGGTGATTCCTAGAAGGCTATAACCAACCACTGCAGCTACACCGGAGTGAACCACGTTTGGTGGCACACAAAAACACGACAAGGTAGTCTGGTTGCTAAGAAACAGTGATCCATCAACACCTTGACATGGATATTTCAGCTGTGTACCACTGACACCCAGCGTGTGTAGTAGTCATCTGATACTCAGCTATGACTTAGCACCAGCAGAATGGTGAAACTGAAGACACATGATCTCCCACTTCTGTGACGTCAGTGACGCTACCGAGTGAGTCACAACACAAAGTCACCACAGTTCAACCGAAGAACTGACGCAGTGCTCTAGTTCATAACGACGGGAAGAATCGCAAGCGTTGAAGACGGAGGGCCCATTGCTGTTATGCTTATTTCGAGTCACTCTGTCTTCAGAAGATAGTTCTGTGAAAAATAATACAATAAAACTTGTTTATCCATCCAGAGGGCTTCAAGAGGCTGCCTGCAGCAAATCCCATTATAGCAGAGCTGAGTGGCGTTACGTCTGTGGCACGTGAAGTGGCAAAAATTACATTTCAGTCCAAATATAGACAGAGATGTGATAGTGTGTGAAAGTGTCTCTCAGTTGAACTATTCACAATGCAATCTGGGTTCTTGTCATTTTGAGTGAACTGTCCCTTGAAACCAGACAAACCACAACCGTGTATTTACTCAACTTTTAAAATAGATTGCCAAACAAAAGATCTCTATAAAGCTCGGACAATAGCCCATATAATATACTTAAAATGTGGTCTTAAAGCAAACAGCAAAGTGTCCATAATCTCCATCTGTGTGTGTTGCGCTCTGTTCATGGTGTGAAGAGTCTTTGTGCACGAGTGTATTACAGATTGACTGGCAACCCGACATGACCTCAGTCTTGACCATTACCCCTTTCACACAGGGGATGAGTGCATGACGTGAGTCTACTGAATGTGCGTTCAACTCGCCTGGACTCGGCCATTCATTTGCAACGAAAATAACTCGTATGTGAACAAAAGGTCCTCGCCGTGCACACACGGATGACAGAAATGCCTGTTCATTGAACTGAAACATCTTCCGAGTCAGGTTGGGAGGAAGGTCCCGGGGCCAGGCCAGACGACGTGCACTGACCAGATCGCAATGAGTCAATGCCGGGTTACACCACATCACTGTGTCAAAAGTATACAACACACTTTTGCTTTTGCTCATGAAATGAAATGAATCAAGATCAGGGGCATTTCATAGTGTCAATATGGGCGGGGACTCCCATGAAGCTTATCTACTATGGGAGTCAATGATAGACATGAATGTGTTTGCCTGCAACACATTCAGTGTATTTATTTACATATGCGCTGATAAGTTTTATTATAGATAAACATACTGTTTAGTCTAATTATCTGAAACACATACGGCTGATACCGAGTGCAAGCACAAACTGATTAACATACTGTACAGTGTTGCTCAATCTTTCATGTTGTTTAGGTATGTAAATGTGCTGTCTGCATTTCATTCAGTGTTTTGAATTTACTCGTGCGCCAGACTGCCCATGGAGTGAGCAGCATGCAAAATAGTTTTTGTTTGGATATACACACTGTGGCGCAGCTTGTGGTGGTGGGAAATTAAACAATCAACACAGCTCAGGGATTTTCTGGTACTGATACCAGTGCGACACTTACAACCAGTATCAAACATAATTTTCTTTCATAACATGCTTTCCTGAGTATTAAAACGTTTCCCTACAAAAAAAAACAAAAAAAAAAACTTTTCACCCTAAAGAAAAAAAAAGCCAAACATCTCAAATGCACGTTAACTGTTTTTGTTAAACACAGTGCACAAGAAGATTAAGACTGACTGACGCTCACTTCTGGTACTAGATGGTTTTCGATGTTCCATCCTACCATCACATTATGCTCAAAATGTGCCTTTGGTTAAGGAACTAAACTCAAATGCAAAATGCCAACAATAGGGCACCAATTGAAAAATAATGGCTGACTTCTGCTTCTCCTAAATCAGATCCCGAACGATATATCCTGCAAAGAAAATGCTCGGGATTATGAAATTACCAGCTTAATTTTCTGCTTCATTCATTTTGTCAAGTTTATTGTTATTGAACTGTTAAATATCCTGCCTCTGTGTCACATCTTTGTCACAAGTGTTCTATAACGAAATTTGCAGGACCAAAAGGTGTGTATATCACACATCGCTCTGGCTTTATTATTGCAAACAAAGGCTGCGTATTTGCAAGGACGTGGCTTTCTGCCAGAGCCTGTTCAAGTCACATGAACATAACATGGTGTCAGTTTGTTTAGATATGCGCATTCATGGCTAACATGACGTCAGCGTGAGAGATCGACCACAGTAAACGCTCAGAAAGTATGGCTACACTTTCTAAAATCTAACAAGAAAACAAAGGGCAATGCACGTGGGAATAATAACAATAGCAGCGGCATTAATAATAAGCTCCATATCAGGTTGCACATCAACTTAAGCCAAGCATTTGAGCAGCACGACATCAATCTAAATGAAGGTTGAGCGTTTGATGTCTGGCGGTCATCTAGCCCGAGTGTGTCCTTCAGTCATTCCACCACAAAGGTAAAGCATGGTAAGCTTAACATTAGTCTGTAAGACCTGGAGACATACCTAGAACAGAGACTAGTCACAGCTTCTGTTTACTCAAAGTGACAGCAGGTAATCATTAAATGTGCTTTAGTTGAGTGTCATTTGACCTTGTGCTGTAAGTCACCACCTGTAACTGCACCTGAGAAGCAGCTACAAGACTCTTTCTGCACTTTGTCTTGATTTTTTTTAATAAATAGGTAAAAAAAAATCAAATGAACTTTTTGCCATAATGGAATCAAAAGTCAGAATCAATAAAAAGTAATTTGAAAAATAAATACAAAAATTATAATAATTCAAAGAATACCTACAAATAGTTTTGATTAAAAAACTCTATTTATCAAAAAACATGAAAACATTCAGCACTACTAAGCCCCTTCCTCTAGGCCGACTCACATCCTTGCAGTACAACAGACCAAACACAAAAGAAAAGAAAGCCTGTCGTCCTGTTGTTCCCAAATGAACACTGGACACTGATAATGTTCAGGCATCGGATTTTGGTGATGGTCTTAATTCACTTTCATAGAAGTCAGATGACATCTGTGCACATTTATGTGCAATCTTATGCCCAAAAGTAGGCTGTAACACACTAGCCAGCCAGGGGGCGGACTGACTTTAACCTACACTTAGAACAATTAAATTACCTCATCTCATAGTTATGCACTGCTCACATTACACATGCCTTAAAGGTTTTGCCAAATGGCAAGTCCGCCAGTCCATTTTTATTCTTTGCAGCTGGCTTGGGACTAAGACGGGGGATGACAGATGAATAGACAATTCATGAGGCCGATGTTTTTGTTGCAAATGAAAAAATATTCAGAGCAAGAATGTATCTCGGTGCCCAATAATGGCTGCTTTAATTACACTCTCGAACACATAACAATATGCTCAAGCCATCTTACAGACAAAGGAGCTACTCACTGCACTCAAACCACAAAGAAGGCCATTTTTGGCTATTTACACCATCTCTGTTTACCTTGAAACTGATTTATACTGGTGAGGAATAGTTGGATATGATTCTCCATACGCCTGCTTATGAGGATCAGATGAATAAGTCAGATCAGCAGTTTCAATGCAAGATATTAATCAATACTACCACCACATCCTTCCTAGTTTACATTTCCTTTACTTTAAGAACTTTCTAAAACACAGGCTTTGCGGAAGTCATCCTAGCCTGAAATTAACCACTGTAGTAGCTCATAGAGGTGCACTGAATAAACAAACGCTGCCACACAAGGATGTTTCAATAAAGAATGTTTTTAAAGGATTATACCCGGAAGGAATTTTTATTTCTTTTCATGCGCCTCAGGTGATTGACAGTAAATGGAGCCTAATGAATGCCTGCATCGATATGAAAGCAGCAATGAATACTCAGTTCAAGCACAATGCAACAACAATAAAACAGAACTAAAATAAACCTAGAGTTCATGTTCGGTATGATTTATTCTGGTCTCACCAGGGTTGTTCTCGTAGTGTACAAAATGAATGACAAAACGGCTTGTATTTCTCTTAAAGGGTTCACTTGGATCAGGAGGCACATTTCCAAACACGTGGTTTGAGTTTTATTTATCCTGTTTTTCTGTCCACCTCTTAGATTTCTGCTGCACGCCAATACAATGGAGGTGAAGAGTCTCATTTGTGGGGCTCACGGTCAAATCACAGCAAGAGCTTCCCAGAAACACAGTCAACTTTCTCTGAACAGACTAAAAATCTAACAACGCACAGTAAATACTTTTGAAATGACGCTCTACTGGGGTTCAACTGCTACACTTAACACGACTGTACATTCAGTATTTTATGGTGGGGCCAAATTTACATGGAGTTCCAATGTATGTCCTGTGCGTCCGTCTCACACAATGGGATCTAATTGCACTCACTGATGCACCAGCTCAAGTTTCTCACACTAATAAGCGGATGAAAGATTTTCTTTCCTCTCTGCTGTCTGAGACTGAACTGTCATTCAGGATTTTTTTTTTTTAGCCATCTCGATGAAAAGACTAGAAAGGGGAAGCAAGATGAGTTTGTATGCAGGCCGTTTCAGGCAAAAGATAAAATATTTCTGCAATAAAACTCAAGGAATGCAAAATCACATTATGTTTAGGGAAAAGAAAATATTCACGATGCTGAATAAATAACCCTTTGGCAAGTGTCAGAGCACTTTTTTTCCTCCTGCTGAATATCAGAAGATAAGCTTATTTTCTCCCACATATCTCAGCCTATGATTTGGCATATTTATGTTGCATTAATAAATTATCATGTAAACAAAATAAACCAGACTTTTTTCTAATGTTGGATGTCAACGAATTGACTAAAGTGAGTGTGGCCACATAGCAGGATAATGTATGAAATCGGAAAAATTAACAAAGCATTAAAAATCTTTTCGTAATGAAAATCTGGGAACCTTAATTAAAGCTGAACTAAATTACAAGGTTCCCTGCAATTAAGTGTTAGCTATTTGTAACCAGACTGTGCAGGGATCATATCTGTTATGGGTGACATTTATGTGACTAACGAAAACAATTGATTTAATATGCGCAACTACCTCGTAGTAAGAGCCCAGGTGTGATTAACACTGACATTGTGGGTGCAAACTAATTTGTGGTAGGTACAGACTTGAAAGAAAAGAAATCCCAGCAGTGCTTCCTTATGGCACATATTCAAGAACCTGACACAAAACAGATATATTAATATAAACAATATCTATTTTCCACTTTATAAACATCAGGGTTCAGTAGGTCACTATTGAGGTTTCACATTTGCCTCATTTAAAGCCAGGAAAAACACGAACTACATGGTGCGATGTATTCTGGCAGGCCGAAATGCACCTTAGCCAGCTGACCCTTCTCTCACTTTCAGTCTGATACACGTGAGCTCTCCTAGTAGCTCTTTGATGAGCAGGTCTGCTACCTAGACCCCAACATGAGCATACACCCA
Organism: Spondyliosoma cantharus; assembly: GCA_900302685.1. Taxonomy (NCBI): domain Eukaryota; kingdom Metazoa; phylum Chordata; class Actinopteri; order Spariformes; family Sparidae; genus Spondyliosoma; species Spondyliosoma cantharus. The sequence goes on along the minus strand of OMLP01015251.1, from coordinate 57,708 downwards.
ATTACTGAGATATAAATAAACAGTCACCATGTGATACAGTGTGGCCATATGGCAGGCTCAAGGGAGCATTTCAGGGTCACAGAGGAATGCTTTCTGCTAACTCATGAGCATCCTATACATATCAGGGCGAGAGGCGTGGGACCAGTTCTAACGGCAGCCGGGTACGGATTATATCGGGTTTAAATGCAATCTATAAACAACCACAGATCAAAATGTGGACTACATCTAAGATCAGCCCTACTGTCCACTGACGTCCAACGCAAATGCATACATGGACGCCTCTCAGATTACCACCTCAAGAGCAGGGCACAATAACAACATACAAGGTTTGGTCATGAATAAGCAATAAACAGTATTGAGTGGCAGACTGACAGACAATTTCCTTACACATGAAGTTAATCCACTTGCTAACAGGAAGGACATTAACCTACAAAGCGCTGCTGAAAGCCACAACAGATGCACCGACCCAGCTGACCACAACAAGGCAGAATAAATGTTGGCAAGTTAGTGGCCCTGGCCCCCAGTGACCCTGCACCCTGACAGGGAGAGTGCCATTCCCTGAGCTTCTGAAGTGCCTGTAACTACATTCTTTCAGTGAAACCAGAGACTGTGTGGAGGGATGCTCTGGCCCAAGTCCACATAATAAACCACTACTACAGCAGAACTACAGCCACTCCACAAACACCAAACAGGGAGGGATAAACAAAACAACACGCGTGTACTACATTTTGCCCTTCTCTCGCGATATGAACATGCATGCTAACACATACACACACACGCACGCACGCACACACACACACACACACACACACACACACCTCTGCAGAATCCGAGCAAGACTTCAGACGTCAAACCCCCCTGAACAATGTGGTGGCTGGCGAGCGACCTCACGTAGCTGTGGCTAGCTAATAAGATACATCTAACATAATGCGAGCCACCAGCCTGATGAATAATGTCAAACCCGAACACTTTGATATGGTCTCACGTGTCACTTGGCATAATTAAGATGAGCGACCTGGCGTAACACGGTCGTCCACGCATTGTGACACGGACAGCTAACCAGCCAGGTAGTCGCCAGTGCACAAGCCAAATGGAGCTAACTAACTAAGCTAGCTAGGCTGGCTAACAGCAGAAAAGAAGCTAACTACTGCTAGCTAGCAGCTTAACATGAGCCGTTAAGACATTAGTTAGTGGGTTAGTGTCGTCACAGTAACATTTATGTAATAGAAATCTTACCTTTTGAGTATAGAGATTTGGGGGAATTGAGGTCGAGATCCGAGCTAAGGAGGGATATAAAATCAGAGGGCATCGCAGCGCTTCATCGAGGGGAGGGGAAGCGGACACTCTTTAGAAGAAACGGCAGCTTTGGGGCCAATAAATATAGCGTTGTACAGGCGGAATGTTTTTAATACACACAGTGTAACATCGAAACAATCTTAAGGCGACAAAAACAAAACTTTCAATGGCAAGAAAAAAAAAACCGTTTGCGAGCACGCCTCACGTTAGTGTGTGTGTGTCTCTGCTGAGAGGAGACACAAACACACACTTGCCTACAGTTGGTCGGCCCACCTCTTAGCTCCTCCCCCTTTTGCTGCCGAGGCGCATGCGCCGTGGCCGGGCTGAAGCTCCAATCAGACAGGGGAGGGTAGTGCCACTAAACTCAATGGATGCCTCTTATCGTTTTGACACACGGATCTAGCTCCTGTTACACACCTTGGGTAGGTGGGACAAGCGTGACACCAAGTTGCATCAGTTCCAGGTGATTTGGAAAGACACTCACATTCCTCACATTAATTGAATGTTGAATTGTTAGAGAGGTCCTACCCTCACCATGATGTACACAACCTGGACTGTGGCCTTTACATGTGCATTGACATTTACAGGTGGCAGGTCCAATTATTATTATTATTATTTTTTTTTTTGCAGTTTCT